>VKOC01003629.1:0-54433 GCA_009364415.1 Spea multiplicata
AGAGCCTGTACTGGTGTGTGTGTTTGGGTAACAGTGTGGGAGAGCCTGTACTGTACTGATGTGTTTGGGTGTTGGTGTGGCAGAGCCTGTCTGTCTGGTATGCAGGGTTAGAGCGGTTTTATTCCACTGAGGTTTATTCCACTGAGCAGTCAAATGCAAAAAGGCAAAAACTGCACCTTATAGCAATCCGAGGTCTAGTGCAGGAGAATAACATCAAAGTCCATAAACAAGCTGAGGTCAAACGTCCAGTGAATCCAAAAGGGTGTCAGCAACATGTATCAGCAAACAGGTATCAGTAAGCAGGTATAGGTAGGGACTTGAACAATCAAGTAATGAGGCATAGGTGCTGTGGGCTTAAATAGTCTGCCAAAAGATAGCTCCTCCCACCAGCTGCAGTGATCCTCCCCCTTCTCTGTACACCTCTATGGAGAAGTGACCTGTCTACTACTGGTCCCCCCTATCCTGGCCGCTTGCATCTTTGGAGCGCAGGACACACCTCCCCACCACCACTCCACGTGTGGCGTTCCTCCTGTGCGGCATTCGCCATACTGGCAGTTAGGGATGCGGCCTAACAGAGGCCTGAGCGGTCCTCGACCGTGTGGTTCGCGGTCTCGTGTAACGATGCCGCGTGGTACGCGGATGAAGCGTTGGACGTCCGGCAAAACCCCTTCTAGATGGAGACCCACGCGGACGTCGGGAGTATGAGGTAGGACCCTGACACTGTCCTGGTGTGTGTGTATATGTGTTTGGGTGTCGGCATAGCAGAGCCTGTGTCGGTTTCTATTTGGTCATCTGTTTTCTGGCACTTTACTTTCTGTAGGAATAAATTGAACTATTTCATTTTTAATTATCCAGAGATAAAACACCCTCCTGAATTTGTAGCCATTTCAGATTTCTAGGCCCAGAAATCAGTGGGAGGAAAGTTAAGGTTTTGTGTTATTTCAGTCTGCATATCTTATTAAATAGGATTAGTGGAACTACATTGTGGGTTCAGGCGTCCCGTGTATAGTGACTTTTTTAGTGTACTGATGTACTCCCAATCCCATCACATGAGATTCTATCCTATATTATCTGCCGAGCACTGATGTCATTGTGACAGAATGACCTGTCATACAAGGCCCAAAGGTAGTCAAAGATGGCTCCAGCATGGCTGATATACAAAGATTGCACAGGCAGGAACTCCATTGTGTAAACTAACCCCATTAACAGGATTGCTGCCATGGGGAGATACAGTAGCTAAAGGGGATTAAAGGTTGGGTTGTCTACATGTACCTGTTTATCAATGTTGATTTATGTTAATTAAGTTCTGTGGATATATGAGTCTATGTTTTACATCAATATACTGTTCATTCCTGCTGTACTCAATTCAAGGTAGTTGTGTTTACTTATTGGGTACACATAGCGGGGATCCAAGGTGTGCATGCTGACGGGGACAACAGGAGGATACTGGGTGATCTCTGGGAGTTACTACAGCTCTCTTGGTGAACCCGTTACAGTCATCTTTATCCGTTACACATCAATGTTGAGGAGTTTAGATTCTGTCTATTTCAGTCCTCAGCACCAGGCCCATGATACTCTCAATCTGCCCAAAAGATTCTAAGAAGTATTTTCTCAAGGACAAAATGTGAGAAATAACGTATATATCATAAAATCAGTTCATTAACATATACCATATACACTGCATGTATAGTTTGAAGAAAGTATGCTTATAAAATGTTTTACCATTTACCAATTTAAAAAAAATGTCCCTGTATTTAATTTTCAAAATCTGGTCACCTTACTGTAGGTATGACTCAAGGCATTATTTATCAAGGCTTTTTTTATACTTTACTGAGAGGGTGAAAGATAAAAGGAACAATATCCCTCAGGTAACCTGTTTTTCAGGTAACAGACTTAACTTATTAAAAATATTGTTTTGTTTGCTTCACCTACAGTTAAACTGTTAACACATAATTGTACTTATAAAAAGCCAGTGCCCCACTGTGACAGACTGCCTGATCTTTAAACAGAAAAAGGACACAAATATTCAGTGATACCCATAGGTTTTCAAATAATCTAAAATCATTCATATTTTTGGACTGATGTCAATCAAGAAAATCCGTTTACCACTCTGAAGTGTTTGACTCCACTTCCCCTAGCACGTGGTTCAAACTTCTTGGCTACAAATGTGCAGTCTCGTTACATAACCCCGCTGAGTGACTACTCCCCAGATACTATGCAGCCTTGTGTCTGGGGATTTTTTAGTGGCCAATCCAGACAGATGGCAATTAGTAGGATACCTAACTAGGTGCTTCATAATACATAGGTCTATCTGGGGTGTTTTCTCACAAAAAATAAAACCATATTTAGACTGTTTCCATCATGTACGTATCCTGGCATGGACTGGCCATCCAGAACACTACCTCAGCCGGATATGCTTAGCCACACTCTGTGCGAGTATAGAATGAAACATGTGGTTGTTCATGTCCAGCTGGTGGCTGGACCTACGTCATTTGGCGGTACTGGCCTTAAAGTGCCAGAGCCACTCTGTCATCCTCACTATGCCACTGTATGTAATCAACTAAAACAGGCTTATAATAATAATTATAATAATAATAATAATAGATTTCCAAAATATTATATATTGCAGTTCAATACATGCAACCGTAATGCAAGAACATGGATAAGTAAATGTTTGCAATAGGGGACAATAGGTTGTAGTTAAATGTGTATATTCAGAGGATTGTCTCGTTATTTGTTGAGTATACCCATAAAAGGGGTAAAATCTCCAACTAAAAATACTCAATATTAATATATATTTGCTTGACTCTAAGACGAGTTTTTTTCAGAGCAAATGCTCTGAAAAATAATCCTCGTCTTATATTCAAGGTCATCTTCTAATCAGACCTCAAATAGAGGTCTGACTACAAGACCAAGATCCAGATCCCGTTCCACCACATCCAAAAGGTATTCTATTGGATTGATAACTGTGGAGGCCATTGGAGTACAGTGAACTCATTGTCACATTCAAAAAACCAGTTTGAGATGATGTGAGCTTTGTGACATGGTGCATTATCGTGCTGGAAGTAGCCATCAGAATATGGGTATACCGTGATCATAAAGGTATTGACATGGTCAGCAGCAATACTCAGGCTGACGCGTTTAAACAATGCTCAGTTGTTACTAAGGAGCCCAAAGTGTGCCAAGAAAGTCACGTTCAAAGTCACTTAAATCCCCTTTCTTCGCCATTCTGATGCTCGGTTTGAACTTCAGCAAGTTTTCTTGACTACGTCTACATGCCTAAGGGCATTGAGTTGTTATTGGTTGATTAGCATTTTGTGTTAACAGGCCATTGAACAGGTGTACCTAATAAAGTGGCCAGTGAGTGTATATATGTGTGTTCTTGGAATTTGCATAATTACTAAGCTTTTCTTCTCCTTTGGTGGCAGCTGATTGGGTATGGCTGGGTGTGCTAGAAGAGAAAAATAACAGAACAGACACGCTATGGATAGTTTAGTAAATTTAATTGAGAAGGGAGTTAAGGACCATTAAATCAAACCGTTCCCATGTCTTTTCCTGCTGCAGTGGAAACTGAGCCAAATATACATGCAGAATGCATGAGCATATGGCTTCAGTGACCTTCCTGCTGTTAGACAGGCCAAGGTACTGGGGTCAGCACTATTGAGGGGCTACCTGCCCTACTGAGTGCTGTTTTTGTTTGTTTTTTTTTACAGAAAATCTGCAGGCCACATCTGCCTTTTCTAATGCTCCAAAATCCCATGTGCACTTTTTAGATACTATTTATTACATATAAAATATTAATATTAGAGAAAAATATCTGAGCAGAATAGCATAGGCATATTTATTCTGTGAATATTAAGTAAATAAACGTTCACTATTTCACAATTAAATTTAAAAAAAAGGCTAACAAAAGTTTTTTGTACCTAAATATTGCATATTTAACTTAGGAGAAAGCTATTTCTATTTTAACAGCTGTCAGACTGCTTACCGGCACTGTTCGAAAATGCATCCCATCTAATGTTAATGTCACTGTCATATAAATATCATCTGGTGGTCCTTCAAATATGAAATACAAAATAGCCTGGCAGCAATTCAAATACACCCTGTAAAGTTTAAAGGGGTCATGTGCTGAGGGCCAAGATGAATCAGTTATGCAAGATGTTATATAAACTGTAATCATACAGCAATAATGCCATTTTCAGGTGAGCAAAGATGATAGCTCACATCCAGTGGTATCAGGTCTTCAAAGAAGTTTTTTTTCCATAATGTTTCTTGCTGTTATGCATTCATTGCTTTAGAATTATTATATTTAAAATTGGCAGGTGCATATTACCATCAGGCGGTCTTGGAATCTTTGCAGTTCCTTGGGCCTAAATTAGGCTATTTTAAAACAAAACCTTTAATTTGTGCATATTTCATATTTTAAGTTTAACAGCAAATTTAGAACTTTTGCCTTTAACATTATTTAGTACTTCAGAGTCTTACTTAACTGCCATAGTAACAAATATGGTAACTAAGGAGATCTGAAACGGATTACCCAAACAAGCATTGAAATGCTTCTGTGTGTTTTCTCAGGAGCTGTTCAGCTGCTGCCATCTCATCAAACTGTAGGTCACCAAAGCCAGCACTTAACTTCAAACATAAGTTCTGAAACATAATCTCCCAGCATGACTTTATTTTGTTAAACAAACCAGGCGTATTCCAAGACTTTCTTCTTGCTACTGATCTATAAAAATTCTATTTGAACGAAATGTGCTTTTTCTCTTAGTAACTTCTTCAAAATTGTTTCTATTGCTTCACTAAGTTGAGCATTTATTCCTTAACCACCACTAAAACAAATATTTGTATCAACAGCTCATCATTTAATTGCCATGTTTAAGATCAAACTTTAAGGTGAACACAGATGACGTTGCCACATTAACAACTGATTTTGCAATTTACCAAGACCCAGGTAGCAGATGAATGGCTCCAGGTCCTAGGGGTCTCCCGGGCTCCTTGGTGCACAGATGAGCATTTTATGCTGGCACTAATGCTAAATGCTAAGCTTTTAATGTCTGCAATTACCGTATGTATTATAAGGCACCATTCAGTTCGGCCACCATTCAGTTCGGTATTTTTAATTTGGGAATTAAATTAATTGCCCAGTGCTCACATACACCCTTACTCTCACTAACATTCTCTTTCTTTTTTACTCTCTCTCACACACTACCTTCTTTGTTGACCACTTCCGCATCTTCTTTTTTATCTTCTCCATTCTCTTCTCTTTTATCTTCAATCTGGTATCTTCAAACTTCTATCTTCATCCTCACCATCGCGGACAAAACCTGAGGGAACTTCAGAAAGCATCACCAAATTGCCTTGAGTTCCGTTTAAGCCAAAATAGTGGCGTTTTCGGTGATGCCTTTTCCCCCGATTGGAGGATTAGACAGAGGATGTCATCGAAAGCGTTAGAGTGAGTGTGAGTGAATTTTCACCCACAAATTTTGGATAAAATGTTTTGCTTTGTTTTTGTCCAGTTGGTGGGAGAGGTCTGGCCTCGTTTTTGTAGTAATTTCTGTAAGTTTGCAGTTTGTACAAATCCGAAAGCACAAGTCTACCCTTCACTTTCTAGAAGTCTAATTGTCATGTGAGAATGGGTTATAGAAAGGGACCCAGAGCAACTTGACTTCTGCAGGCCCTTCAGTGGCAACAAGACACAACTGCTGTGAGAAAAAAAGTAGAACATTAGAGCTCAGTGTTTTATTATGATGACTTAACAGCAACCAAGGGTGTTGCTAAGTTCTAAAAAGATCTAGAAAAATTTCCCAATAATATGCAGTATTATTAGAATGTATGCAGAATGTATAATAAAATTGTAAAAATAAAATAAAAATAATAAAGTCACAGGATGAGGCGACTGACATTGATCAGTAAGAAACATCAATAAACATAAAGTGTAACTAATAATTGATCAGATTGCAATAATCTCTGGGGCAGCTGTCACTTTTGAGAGGGGGACAAGTGGCTGGCATAATGATCAGATCACTCCTATTGGCCAAGAAATATTAGCCCACTTCTGACTGGCTCTTCAGCAGCCGTGAGCATCAGTGCACATAATCAGTTGCAGGAAGCCAGCAATGCCCCCGAGGGAGAGTCCAAACTCTGTTGATAGTCCCTGTCGCTGAAACAAAGTTAGGATATACCTGTATGTCCTAATGGGCATATTGCCACAAGTTTTAAGGTTGTATAGGTACATCTTTAGGAAACGCAGCTGGTGTCAGGAACAATCCGGCAGGATGATAATAAGGGTAACGGAGCTCAGTATGCAGGAAGAGGCACTTAGTGGATAAGGCCCACACAGAGTCCAGGAACAGCCAAGGTACGGTACACAAGCGGGCACCGAGGTATAAAAGGGTCAGGCAGATGCAGAATCAGGACACAAGCCAATGTACGGTACACGAGTGGGCAGCGAGGTACAATAGGGTCAGGCAGAATCAGAATCAGGACACAAGCC
Organism: Spea multiplicata; assembly: GCA_009364415.1. Lineage (NCBI taxonomy): Eukaryota > Metazoa > Chordata > Amphibia > Anura > Pelobatidae > Spea > Spea multiplicata. The sequence goes on from VKOC01003629.1 coordinate 6,494, forward strand.
AAGGTACGGTACACGAGCCGTTTAGTAGATAAGGGTCAGGCAGGAGCGAAGTCAGAGGGAAACCAGGTAGGTACACGGATAATCAATAGGAAACACGCACTCAGGATGTAGCAGGAAAGCACAATAACTGAGCACTGAGCAAAACTCAGTGCTCGGTTTTAAAACTTGCCGCTCGGGGGCAGAGCTTCACGGAATCGTGTTCCCGCGAACAATGTTCGGGGAACAATAAAGTTGCAACGGGGCGCGCGCACATAGCAGAAGCAGGACGGACAGTGGAGGAGGCAGAAGACGTCGTGCCGGACCTGGTGCCTGCGGGTAGCGGGCACCCAGGTAAGTTGCCGCGTCGGGTTGCCGAACCCAGACGCGGACCCTGACAGCTAGTTAATTTGTTGAGCAAATAAACTCCAGCTGATCTGTCTTTTTATTATTTTCCCAGAAAGCTTAAAGGGGCACTCCCACCATTATATCCACTGCCAGCTAAATAGCATGCATCAAATGTGTTTGGCCAAACACACCTCAACTTACGTGATAAACTCACCTGCAATCAGCTCCAGCATTAGCTCAGTGAATGCTGTAGGAGGCGGTCTGTTCAGTGATTTCAATGGGATCACTTTCCTATAGCAGCCAATCAGTGGAAAGAATATTTTGACATGCCTCTTCTTTGTTAAGTAAGTGCTTTAATTTTGTTTTCTGGTTCGGTAGAATGCATATTAAAGTACTTACAGAGTTCTAAGAATGTTGTCTCTAATGCTGCATTTAATTTTCTAAAGATTTAAATTCAGCAGAGAAGGTGGTCCTTCATCATTTGTAAACAGCAATAATGTAAATGCATATAGTTGAAAAATAAAAAACATATTTTTGTATTTATTTGATTTATTTGTATGTAAAAAAAAAGATGCGCATATTTAGAAATAGCAATAAATGACATGCAAATGATTTCAACTAATTTGTTAGCGTGACTCACCTCTACAAGTATGATAGATATAAATATTAAGTTGCCTGCTAGCATTTAGGTCAACTCTGCCATCTTGATTCTATCCAATAATTCATCAGGAGGAAAAGTACCAACAATGCATTTATTAAAAAGATCTAGCTGGTAGAAAATTAATACTACAGGGAAAAGAAAGGAATATTTTGGAAATAAAATTAAGTGCTTTGCACATGACAGACTGTGAATTATAATTAGAGGGGGGGGGAAAGAAGCACCGAAAATGCAATCATTTTATTTTCTTATTGTAAAAAAAAATCTTGGGAAACTTAGCTTCCACAATATGTTGTAAAATGTAGAAAGAAGTCGCAGATGTGCTTTTTTTAATGATAATTATTTCATGAATCTAGATAAAGCAATTGAGTTTCAACAACTGAAGTAATCAAAGCAATTTTGAGGGCAGATGGAGCAGGGATGATTTTAATACCAAGCTTGAGATATTAAGAAAAATTAGTTTTAGATCATCTGTATCATTAATCAGGAAATAAATCCTTGAAATAAGTGGGATCCATTACAGCCATTAATGACCACCATCAAACATTTCAAAGCCTAGAAACTAAATTCTGAAGGAAACAAAATTGATTTAACATGCACAGTGAATATTCAGATTTTATAAGCAAAGAGAAACTGTAGCACTTGCCTTTGGTACAATGCATTCATACAAGCCATAATAACAGACAGGCTGTTAGATGTACATGCATATTCTGTGACCTTATTCCAATACTTTTGGATGGTGGATCATGCAGTGTAAAGTGTTTAACCACATGCAGGATATTACTAAAAGATAAATGGTACATGGGTCGAGGTGACAAGCAGTCAAATGCTAGAATGTGAAAATAAACACAAGTAAAGATAAATTACATCTGGGTTAAAAGGACTGGAGGGTCAAACATTACAGTGTAAAAATGGATTGACATTTAGCACATTTACACCTAGAATAAAACGAAAACATATTTATTACATAATAGTAAGAGTTCTTTATGTATTTCAAGGGGAATTATCACAGCTTATTCTGTAGCAGAAGTAAAACAATGTATTTGAAATTATTTGTAGCTTGTGTTTTTGTTTGCCAATCAATATAATCACTTAGGAGATAATTAGTTTAAAAACTTTACCTTAAGGAAGCTATTATCAGAGGCTGTATATCGCAGAACATGATCTAACCAAGATTGTGCATAGAATGTACCTCCTTCCTTCTTGCCCCATTCTTACAAACACTGTCAGAAACAAACAAAAAGTTAACAACACATAGGAGATAATTTAATGGAGAGGTACTAACAACAGGAAGTTTACCTGCCTCCATAGTATACCTATAAGGTGGGGTTTTATTTTATATATGTTACTTATTTGAATCAGAAACATCACTACATGGGTTTATCTACTATATAGAAAACAGGATTTACAAAAAGTGTCAGATAAGGTTTATTAGTAAATAAAACATAATATTAATTTCCAATCATTGCCCTTTTGGAAGTGAAAAAGGTACTAGATCTCTCACATACTAGAAAAAAATAGTTTTAAACTCTAGCAAACCTTCTTACATTTCTTAAAAGGTGGATGAGAATACTATTTTATATATTATGCTTGTGCATTCTGATTCGACCATATTGTACAAAGGAGAGACCCCAAGGAAACAAATTAAAGTAAAGCAGAGAGAACCATATTTTTGTTTGCATTTTGTTGCTCTAACACTCTCATTCACTCTCTCACACACACTCACTCAATCTCCCACTACCTTCTCTGTCAACTGGTTCTGTGTCCCTGTACCGATTGGAGGAATGAGGGAGAGGCAGTCACTGCGATGAGTGCTGTGCTTTTGCGTTAAGTACTGTCTGCATTAGTCTGGCCTCTGAGTTCCTCCACAAAAGAACAAGAAGAGGCAAGAGAAGACGCAAAGTAAACATTGATAGACAGCGTGAGAGTAAATGAGAGTGTTAGAGCTAACAAGATGGTGTGAGAAAGAATGAGAGTGTGTGAGAGAGAATGAGAATGTGTAAGAGAGAATGAGTGACAATGAATGTAATTTCCGAATAGAAAAAGGCTTCTAAATTTCATCTGAACGAAAGGGCAGGTAACAAAATTTGTTGTCTGAAAACTACTGGACCAAAAATTAAATGAAATATTCATCTGAATTGTTTTTGGTCCCTTAGACAAGTCTAATTATTTATTGATTTATATTGTACTTTTATATTTCACAGAGCTGTAACATTGAATAACAGTTATAAAACAATTTGGAGTTATGCAAACAAAAAGATGAATAGGGCCCTGCTTATGTAAGCTTTAGTTTCCCATTGTTAAGAATTTGGTAGGAATGTTAAACTAAAGCTCAGCAAGCCCTGTTACATACTTGCCCTGTATAAGGGACTAGAGGTAAAAATTACAAAAGGTTAGATCAGGGCCGGCCCAAGACATAATGCCGCCTGGGGTGAAGTTTGAAATGACGCCCCCCTGCCAACGCAACTGCTCATTACCTACCATTTCTCTCCCTACCTTCTCATTATCTATCCTCCCTATTATCTACCCTACCCCCTTTGTACTTCACTTACCTTTCAGCAGTCCTGCAGCGAGTCTCCCTGCTCTGCCACAGTGCACGCTGCTTTACTGCTGGCGCCGGAAATGATGTAATTTCTCGGCGCTCAGCATTACAAGCCGGCACCAAGACCGAGCTAGAGGGCTCGCAGAGGAGAGAGAGGGGTGCCGAGCGGGTACAGACAACTTGATAATCAAAAACCACTCAGTGCCCTCTCTCTCCTCTGCTTAAAAGAAAAAAATAAAAAGGCGCTTGGGGCGGCAAAGTGCCGCCTCTTCAAAAGTGCCCCACTCTGCTCCATGGTAGGTGGGTTAGATATGAATAAGATTAAAAATAAAATGACTTAAGGGAATCACTGGATTGTTAGCGTTTTCAACTGTCCAAAACTGAAAAAAAAATTATGCATATAGAGCTCAACTTATGGCCCACTTTTTGTTCAAAACCTATTTTTATGCTTAAATATTTTTTGATTTGTAACAAGTGGAAGTGTAAAAAAAACAAGCAGTGATGCTAAGACCCTGCCCTTTGCTCACATTAGCAAACAGACAGCAACACAGGAACTCTGTTTTGCTTCAATGAACCCTGCAATACAATGTGCATGATTGCCCCTTTACTACTTCCTCTGCCAAGACACAACATTATAAATGAAATGTATTTATTCTTAAACATTAATAACCATGTAAGAATGTAAGAATTACATCAGATAACTGTATGATATGAACCATTTAAAATATCAAACATAGTTAACAATAATACATAACAGCACTGGCCACACACACAAACCTGATGATAAATTGCTATGTATGTGCTATGTTGCTACAACACAATACATTTAAACACCCTGCTGTTTGGACCATATTTCACATTGTAACAACGTGTATAGACTCATTCATGCCATTTTCTAGCATCTGTCATGCATAACAAACCTATTTAAAGCATGTCTTTGAGGGCTAGCCAGCAACTATGAACCTTATTGACCTCTGGATTTTTTTTAGCAAATAACACACAAAAATCCACACCAGAACACTCAAAGCTGCATACCAGGATGCCACAGTGATTTGTACATAATGTGAATGTTCTAATGTCGTTACACTTTATATTGGCTACAGGATTGACCTGCGTTGAACCTTTTTAATCTACCTAATAAGCAATAAGATATTAAAAATTGTATTCTATAAAATTTTTTGTTCTAGAAGGATGCATTTCACCTGATGCTGTTTCAACTGTAGCGAATGCCACTTTGTGGGAACTTAAACAGCCGTACTGTTAAATGTGCATCAATGTGTTCAAATGTATGATTTTTATAGATTGCGCAAGGAAAAAAATAATCTGTTGCAACCCATCAATTCAATTCGCCCCTGTAGTAAGACCAGATACAAACATGGATATTTAGCATCACAGGTTGGCAGGTAAGGTGGGTGAAAAATGTATGTTACTGTCTGTAACTACATATGATATTTTTTGTGTGTCGTTATGTTAGCGTGTGTAAGTATGTTAGTGTGTGTAGGAAGAGCTTAGGGGTCCCAGTTTCATGTCTCAAAGGGGCCCCGAAGGGCAGTGGTGTGTGTGTTTCTGTATATGTGTGAACTGCACTGTTGTGTTAGTCAGTCAGTGTGTGTATTTTATATATACAGTAGTATACACACTAACACTATACATACTGTATGTACATACACTATATTTATATCTGTGTGTTATGGTCAGTGGGTATGTTAGGGTATGTTGGATAGCATGTGAATGTATATAAGAATGTGATGCTAACACGTGTCCATTACTGTATGGCATTAGCATGAGTGTGTATATCTGCATGTAGTTTTAGAGTGTGTGTATTGGTGTATGAGGTTAGCATGCCTGAGTGTATGGTGTTAGCATGTGTGTCTGTTAAGGCATGATGTTAGAGTGTGTAAGTGTATGGTGTACGCATGAGTATGTATGGTAGTATTCAGATTCCAGGGTTGCTGCTAGAATACTGACCAATAACAAAAAAGAATGCAAAAATTCAGTGAAAAATATAAAAATTGGGGATTCCGTCACCCTTTATGATTATATATTGCTTAGCCTGTCACTACGCCAGTACAAAAGTACTTTAAGTCTAATCCTGAAGCTTCCAGACATAAAGTATAGAAAAGTTTTCTTATCTTTGTACAAAGAAGATGTGTGTTGATGCTAAATAGTTTTCAACAGACATGCTCCCTATTCAATGAAAACTTTGATTATAAAAAATGACTGAAAAACTTGTTTTTGAGTCTTGGTATTCTTCTAACTCTGAAACATTATACGAATTATATACCTTATAAATTGTAGCAATAATTGTAACAATTGTCTGAGCATTTCAAAAATCAATGTAATTATTCAATTTTGAAATTTTTAAAATGAAGCAACAAGAGGTTTGAGTCTGCATCAATACTGCCTTTATGGTTAGTCTGTCATTCTAAACAAAAGCATGTGTAACACATTTTTATGATCTGACATGTTAGGTCACCTAATTGCTCACCAGGCCACTATTTTTGTGAATGCAAGAGAAAAAGCAACTAAGCAAAGTTAATTTTACTAATTATAGTGCAATACATTTCTTTTATTTGGAAGGTCAAACTATAACTGTCAGTTTGAATTTATGTTCTGAACTGAATTAAATATTAAACTGAAAAAAAGCAAGTGAATATGAATAATAGGTCTCCAATATTCACTCTCGTTTCATTCTTCCTTTTCATTTTGTTTCATTCACGTGAGCACAACACAATTCTACACAAAGGTCTGGCACAAAGACTTCTTGATAAGGTAAAGCAAATTATCAAATTCAGTAACAATGCGCTTCTAAAAATGCCTGTCAAATATATTTTCAAGGGTAAGATCTGAAACTAGACATGGGGGGCTTTCATGAAAATGTAGTAATTATTTTTTTTATGTGTGGGACATATTATAAAAAAAGGTGTTTTTACCTGCGTGTAAATCAGTACGACAAGTTATGACATACTTAAAAATAAACAATTTTTAGCACTTTACAGAAAAGTTGGTAGAGATATAAAATATAAATATTTTAGTGAAGAAAAAACTAAAATCAGAAGAGACTGCCAAATATAGAGTTTTTTTTTATAAAACTAATCAAAGGATTTATTTTCTTTGACTTACAAAAGTTAAAGAGCACAACAAAAAAATTAAAAAGTGGAAAATTCAATTTCATTTTGCCAGTAAATTCACAGTTAATATACAATTTTTTATTTTCGCTAAAATACATGCTTGTTCCTGAGAGAGACAGAAACCACAATAATGTGATTGTGGAACATTTACCGCTTTCTGTGCTCACATTAAACTTATTGATAGTATAACAGAATATACATCAACATCATGATGTTACATGACAAAATAAAAGGCCAATCACATGGCACCTGTAATCAGCATTCATTTACTGTATTTGTAAGCCTTAAACTAAGTCTTTCTATGCTTGGGTACTTGGGAGCTATTCCTATGTCCTGCAGAAAACTTCACACTCTAGTACTGTTTTCACTACTAAGCAACTATAATATTTTGTCATGGAAGCCTCCGTGCCATGGGCTCCTGGAGGGGACTGAGTGCCAGCCTCCTTACTACAGACTAATGGCCCTGGTAAAGTGTGCCATGTTATCCTTTTGTGTGTTATTAATAAAATGTATTTTATTATTTCCTAACTGGTTACACACAGCACACTAAGGTCTGGGAAATAATCTAATCAAGACAATATGTATTCCTTATCTTAGTGGCATCTGTATGTTTTTGTATTGTTATCCCTTTACTGCCCCTGTTGTCTTCTTTTATGTTAATGTGTGTTTTGCTGGATATATCCAGCTGTCTGTGTCTAAAATAAATCAGTTCTCCTCTTGTTGTACATAAAGACTAGTCTTGCCTGGTTATTTGGGTACTGGGTAGCGATATCCCTTTACTTTGCTTGGGGATATTGCCTACGGATTGTGGGGAATTATTGTCCTGAAGGCAGAAGTCGTTCTTGGCGGAGAGGGACAAACTGAGGTTCCTGTTAGTTCGTCACAACTGGTTGGCAGCTGGGATTGCTTCCTAGTCTTCCACACCAGGATAAATCTTCAGGAAACAGAATGGGGGTGAGCTATGCAGAGCTGATGGACCCATCTGGAGCAGAGTGGGAGGCCCGACGGCGGTTGTCTCTGTACAGCACCAAACCTCCGGTGGAGGTGATCCTCGCAGTTATTAGAGAGTTGGATCGGCTCCGGATTCAAGTATATGAATGGCGTGGACAAGGGCTGTTTGAGCTTGAAAAACGGCCTATTCCAGAGTATGTGGCAGTGGATGGGACTGCGGTCTCCACTGGCACCAGCCCAGAAGAGCTGGTATCTGAGCAAGAGCACCAGGGAGGGGATGCAGGTGGCATCACTCCCCAGCGGATGAGTGAGTACCCAGGAGATGGCACAGCTGGCCAGTCTCCCCAGGGGCAGATCACCGATCCAGGAGCGGAAGAACCTGTCCTCGCTCCCCAGCGACAGATCCCAATTGAGAGAGCTGAGGATATCGTCCTCCCCAGCGGCTGAGAGATGGCCTGGGAGACGGCGCAGCCGGCCCATCTCCTCAGCGGCAGCAGGAGCACCAGGGAAGGGATGCAGGCGGCATCACTCTCCAGCGGCTGAGTGAGTGCACAGGAGATGGCGCAGCTGGCCAGTCTCCCCAGCGGCAGATCATAAGTCTGGGAGCAGAGGAACCTGTCCTCCCGCCCCAGCGCCAGATACCAATTGAGGGAGCTGAGGATATCGTCCTCCCTCCCCAGCGGCTGACAGATGGCCTGGGAGACGGCGCAGCCGGCCCATCTTCCCAGCGGCAGGAGCACCGGGGGGGTGCAGGTGGCATTACTCCCCAGCGCAGCCAGCCAGTCTGCCCAGCGGCAGCTCACAAGTCCGGGAGCGGAAGAACCTGTCCTTCCTCCCCAGTGGGATCAGGAGCACCAGGGAGGGGACACAGGCACTGTCACTCCTCACCAGCTACGCAAGTGCCTGAGAACATGTGCAACCGGCCCATTCCTCCAGCAGGATCCCCAGGGAGGGGATGCAGGTGGCATTACACACCAGCGGCTGAGTACACTCCAGGGAGAAGGGGCAGTGGGCACGTCTCTCCAGCAGCTGGAGAGAAGGAATGTTCGGAAGTGCAAGCAGAAGCTTAATACTTTCCTTGCCAAGGTTTTTTAGTACCCTACGTCCAATATGATTCCCCTTTTCTGTGAGTGATATATCCACACAAATTATACATCCTTTTTTTTCAGGAAAAATTGTGCTTGTGTTTGAAATCATAGAAACACGCAAAAAATAACAATTGTGAGTGCTAGTAAGTAAAAAGTCTAAACTTAAATAAAAAACACTTTTGCAATTTTGCTTAAAATTTTTTCTACACGGTAGGTGCCGTGATGAACAATGACCTAATTTATGTTTGGCAAAATTGCTTGATTACAGATATACCCCACATAGATATGTTCTAGAGGGCCACATCTAATCCTTACATAGTACCCTATAGAGTAGCTGAATGGGTTTGGGGGTAGTGAATGAGGGGATGTAATTTTTAAATGTAGTACTAGGACAATTGGATTTTTAAAAAATATTTTTTTATTATCTGGCACTATGCAATATGGATAGATGTCCTTTTAGGGATCTCTCACAGGTGCATAACAATCATGGACATCACTTGTCCTTTCCTTTAAAGCCAATAGGTGCGGATTATACCAGCAGCTAGCAGCACAGAGAATGCAGAGATTGCACACTATGTAATACTAATCTATCGGGCAAGAACTTACATCATATTCACTTTCTGCATGCAAGCAGAGAGACACTTCTGCAGGTAAGTGGTGTGGGCAGGGGCACAGGCAGGCTGTTTGGTGGCAAAAGTGGCACAGACAAGCTATTGGAGGCACTGATCAGTTGTTTGGGACAAAGACGGCACTGACAAGCTGTTTAGTGGCAAAGATGTCCCAAAGATGGCATTGAAAGGCTGTTGGCGAAGATGGTACAGGCAGGCTGTTTGGGGAACTGACAAGCTGTTTGGGGGCAAAGATGGCACAGACAAGCTGCTTGGTAGCACTAACAAGCTGTGTGTGGATAAAAATAGCACTGACAGGCTGTTGGCAAAGATTTCACAAGCAGGCTGTTTGGGGAACTGACAAGCTGTTTAGGGACAAAGATGGCACTGACAAGCTGTTTGGTGGACTGTAAGAAAATGTTTGTGGACAAAGAAAGCAATGATAGGCTGTTGGCAAATGTTGCACAGGGAGGCTGCTTGGGATCACTGAAAAGCTGTTTAGGCAAAAATGCTGACACTGTGGGACATGTGGCTTGGTGAAGTCTGGGCGCACCAGGGCACTGTGATTTCTAGTTACATCCCTGATCCCCCGTACATCTTATGTATGTAAGTGATGTCACAATGACATCACTTTGCTCAATGTATTGTTTAGTTTTGTATTTTATTTTTCATTTTTATTTATATTTTATAAAACAAACAACTTTTTTTCCTTTTTCTCTTTGTGGGAGGAGTGACAAACATTGCTTTGCCTACCACCATGAGTGCCACCAGTCAGCCTGGGGTTTAATTGGAGAGTTCAGCAGGGTCTAGACAGATCAAGCTGGATCTCTCCTCCAAAGATCTTTCAATGGATGTCAGCAGTGACACCTACAAGAATGTTATCAGACATTCCTTATGTAACAGCGTACCATGATCTGCAAGGGAGAGTCCAGGCTGTCAATAGACAACCTGATCTCATGTGCAGCAGCTGGAAGATGTCCCTGCCACTGAGAAAAAATACATGATGTAAAGGTAATTTCCAAGGGTAATCTTGCCCCAACCTTGTGGATGACCCTGTACATCTAAAGGGTAATGATGGGGTTTAACATAGGGTGCATTTTTTTATCCTGTGTTAAGATGACTGAATCTAGTGCAGTTTTGGGGTAAAAGCACATATAATAGTAATACAATCAGTATCCATGTGTTTGTGTTTCCAGATATTTGACCACCTGCATTAGCAAGCAAATCATAGACTGGATTTAGAATATCGTAGAACTGCTGATTAGAATTTAATGCTGCTTACAGTAGCCTACCTATTTGTTTTAGTGGAACTGGGCAGGTAAAAAATATAGAACTTGAAATACACAAATGATTCTGAGTTTCAGGTTTCAAAAAATTCTGCATATTACTTGCCAATATATTATTCCGTAATGTTGTAGAATGCCAGGGTTCCCGAGAGGAAAAGGTTTCAGAGCTATGTAGGTTTGGGCTTATTTTTAGTTTAGGAACCAAAAACCCTTTGGGTAGCTGTGCATTGACGACCACCGCTGGTCTGTCATTAGACAATATATAGAACCTAGAGACACACTAATGCTGACAATGGTGCACCTGTAGTCACAAGTTTATTGGCCCAAATATTTCATTACAACTCCTTTCATAGGATGCAAGTCATATCACTAACAGTCTTATGCAATGACCAATATATATTGTATTTTGGATGGATTAAAGTATTATCACATAATTTCCATGATTATTTCTTGTGTTTTCCTCTCAATTTGCTTTCACAAATTAGCATATAAGTGACATAGAGGGCATTTTTTTACACTTACTTGGTTGCAATATCACTAATAATACCTAAATGTATTGTGACTCGTAGCTGCATAATCAAATCATATATTAATGTGAATTTATATCAGCAAATGAAGATCATATTACCATGTCTGCCTTCAGGGTGTGGTGGGCAAAGAGGGTTATGCAAGTCTCTTTTGTCCTTAGAAAGGGGCAAACAGGCCCCCCCCTCTCTCTCACACTTATAGTCTGTACATCACTAGAAGCAGAGCACTGGGATATGACATCATATCTTAGTGCTCCACTCAACTTAGTGATGACCATGAGTGTAAGGGAGGGATCAGCTGCTCCTAAGTGCGGAGCTCAGGATTTGATCTTCTCTTATCGCCATAGGAATTTCCTATTTTATATTGCTGATTTAATTTTTTCTTTACATATATCACCTCCATTGTTTATTTTAGTGGAAGGCATTCTTAATTTCTACTCTACACTGGTCTATATGTTCCTTTGATGGTGATAAAGCTTATGAATTGAGAAAAGGGGCTCTAGCCCCCAAAAATGTTGCTTCTACGGAGATTGCACTAATAAACTTGGTGACATCAGGGATGTAATTTCTGCAATAAAGTGAGCGAGTACTTGAGTCATCTGGTGGAAATTCCCCTAAAACTCCTTGTACATTCCTCTGTTTCTAAATCTGATGAGATATCAGTATGGGGCTCAACCTCCAACCTTGTTTCAGATGGCAAGATCCCTAGTTGTCACTTTTGAGTTAAAAATTCAATTGAGTAAAGGGCACCCGTCAGCCAGATTAATGCAGTTGCACACTTAAAACAATGTAAGAGTGGGGTTCACATCCACTTATATCTAGTTTGTGGCCCCATATACATTATTTATCATCCTCTGGCCTTAAAATACCAGATGGCTCTGGTGACACTAGTGCACCTGTAATTTCATCAGTGTGCTGGTGTATATTTTTTAGGATTCTGCATCATTTCAATTTAACATTAAGATTTAACACTTCAATTGAATTTAAAATTTGTTCTGGGAAGTAAGTTAAAAGTTGTTTCAAAAAGCCCTCTTCATATTTTGCATTACCCATAGTGACTGATGCTTCCCCTTTATCTGCTATTTTTAAAGCTGAAATTCCCCATCATACTTAATTCCTAGATTAAGCAAACCTATGCTACGTGAAATGTTTACTTAATGTATTTATACAACTTTGAATGAAACAAGCAGTGCCCTCTAAGGCTCTATCATATTTTTGTGCCACATAAGGAAGCACTAAGTCGATGTGGTTTTATTTCTTCATTTTAAACACAATGTATTTAGTGCTAGATGGTATCAATGAAGCCACTCTAATATATTTTGTAGATATCTACTCAAAACCTCATTTCAATTTTAATTTGTCAAAGGCAAGAATGAAATACATTTATATTGCAAAATAAACGGTGGTGAGGAAGAACAACTGTTCTGTTATATTTTATATACCCTGGGCACTTATCTTTTCTCAGCTCTCTGCCAAATATATAATATTCTTAACTCATTATGATTTCTGAAAACATAACTATGATATTTGCAAATGAACTGAAGATAAAAAGTCTTCATATATGTAGGTATTAATCTGAGCAGCAAGCAATTCATTTGCATAGATTACATACATTTATCCTGTCGAACACTGTTTGTTTTTAAGTTGTTTGGATTTAGTTAGCAACTCCATATGAACATCAAAGTTTTTAGTGCTAAGAACAATTACATTTAGAAATATTTATGGCTTATAAGAAATCATGAACAATTCTTCCAGGTTCTAAATCATTTTGAGCCACAGAGATCAATGATCTTTTCTACTATGGATTCTCAACAAAATGCTTTGCTGACACTTCCAACTGTTTTGTGATAAAGTGTTAACTACATGCAGATTTAGTGTAAATTGTCAGCACAGTTTGAAGGGAATTAAGTGCACAACACCCATTAATGTTAATGGGATTTGCATGTCTAATTCTCCACAAAGTGCACTGAAAAAGCTACCCTTTAATGCTGCCATGAAACACAATTTGTATGCACATAAAATTTCAATATAATATCAAGATGTGAAGTCCAACAGAATAATTTAGCTATGAAATCTAATCTTTGTTCCTTCATTTTTCCACCTCATTGATTTTTGCCTTCATTGTAGTGTTTCTACTGCTCTCACATTGTCTTTCATTATACATTTTGTATGCTTCTTTATTAGGGAAATAAACTTAAAAAGCATTTTGATGTAGGAGGTTTTATTTGTATCTAATTCTGTTTAACGACTTAGATGTCTTTGATAACCTAACTAAGGTGTATTGATCTACGTAATTGATTTTTTTATAGTGCTCGCAACTCCACTTTAGGTTCATTTGCTGGAACTACCATAGCAATGTTTGCGTCTCTATTGTGCAGTACAAACACACATATAATATGGCTATTTGTAGCTACAGCTTGATTTCTACAATAAATTGGCATCTGTGAGTCATTCTTTGAAAAACGTGGTGGTCCTCAGCAGGATATCTTTAATTTTAAGGGACACGCCAGCCATCATATGCATGTGATATCTGTGTATGCAAAAGTACATGTAATACTGTAATAAAACTGTAGAGTTTTTCTCTATGCAAAGGCATGAGGAGATTCATGTAAATATCCCCAATTCTATTCTTTTAAACACAAATAGTATATCATGGAGGGTGTGGTGATCTGCAGGTTTGGCGGTGCAGCATATTGTAAAGGTGGCATTATTTTTATTCCTTTATAAGAGAATGTATATTAAAGTATCATATTTGCTCGATTATAAGACGAAGAGGGTAAGAGTGGCATATAGGGGGAATATAAGGGCTTTCTAGAAGCAGAGTGGCATATAGGGGTTAAAAAGAATATCAGGGAGGCAGAGGCGGGTATAGGGGGTTAAAAACAGTTATCAGGGAGGCAGAGTGGCATATAGGGGTTAAAAGGAATATCAGGGAGGCAGAGTGGCATATAGTGGGTAAAGGGAATCCTGGGGGCAGATGTGCATAACTGGGGGGCAGGTTGACAAATAAAAGGAAATAAAATCAAAAAAACATTTTTCTCAATCATAGTTTTTCTTATATACAAAAAAAGTTCATATTTACTAGTAAAACTTTTTTCTTATAGGGTAGTGTTATATTCAGGGTTTTAATTTTTTTTTCCCTAAATTAATATTCAAATTTTGGGGGGTCGTCTTATAATCAAGGTCGTCTTATAATCAAACAAATAGGGTACTTAAAAAGTATTTCAATATGCATTGTTGGAACTGTATGGAAAATTATACTGTCCTATAAACAGTATTGTGTGTGGTTTCCTACCACTTTTTATCATTTGTAAATATCAAGAGTGTCTCCTCTTGTATTCTTTCTTTGTTCGCTTCTCCGTGACCCAGGCGTCTCTGAGAACTTCCGCAAGAAATGTGGAGCCTCTGGGCACACCCTCTCCCTTATTAGGCAGGGGGAGGCTGGTGTCGCGTTTTGCAAAAGTATTCATAAATACGAGATTAACGCAGACGGATTTGCAGAGAAAAAAACTGTGCAGAAATGTTTCACTTTTTCTGTGAACTTGTCTTTATTATCCTGGCCTGTTGGAGTACTTATGGAAAAGATTGGAGAGAGTGTGTCTGGAGGTTGCTCCCTTTTGCGGAAGTGCTCAGGAGGTATGGTTCACTGAGAAATGGACAAGGAACGTAGACAGAAGAAGAGATTAGAGAAGAAGGGCAGCTGCAGAGAAGGAGACAGGGACAGGAAGCAGCCGGCAGGGACAGTAGGGAGACATTGGGAGAGTGTGAGTTAAAGTAAAAGTAAGTGAGAGTGTGAGAAAGCATGTGTATGACTGAGGTATTCTTACATTTTAAAGGGGGGGCAGGGGTGCCAAATATAGCATTTGCCACAGTGCAAAATACTCATATGACACAATTGAAGCAAATAACACCCATAATCTTGTTATCATGGCACCTGTCAGTGGGTGGGATATATTAGCCATCAAATGAACATTAAGGATCTGAGCAACTTTAACAAGGGCCAAATTGTGATGGCTAGACAACTGGGTCATAACATACCCAAAACTGCAGCTCTTGTGGGCTGTTCCCTGTCTGCAGTGGTCAGTACCAGTATCAAAAGTGGTCCAAGAAAGGAAAATGGTGAACCCAGCAACAGGGTCATTAGTGGTTTTAGTCAATTAGAAATGGTAACACGAAGATTCTAGTCTAACAGTACAACTTTTACTTGTGTTGTATTTAATGCATAGATTCATTGGACCCCTGATGGAGAATGGCATTGTTTGAAGGTAGTGCTAAGCAAAGAAAAAAAGGCCACATATGGAGGCATGGCTAGTCCCATATATATTAGCTGGGGTAGTAAGTGGGCAAGGCCAAACGCCGCTTCGCTGGCTGGAGAAAAACAAGTTACTCAAAAGCCTGGGGAAAAAGGGTTTCACCCAGAGATTCTGGGTCAAACGTGAAGACAAATCAGTAAGAAATTAATAATAGTAATAATAAAAATAATAATTTTCCAGATATACTTCTGGAATTTTTGGAAAACATATAATTTAAACTGAAATAACAGAAACATGAGAAGAAAACACAGAAGTGATCATTTAAGATATTTATCATATACAGTAACAGTTCAAAGCATTTTAGACAAGCTTGCTCATGCAGAACAATCTGTGCGGGTTTTCAACTTGCAAAATAATTTTAATTCATAAAGCTGAATCAGATTTTTATGTTGACACAAGGCTCTGCAACAGAGAAACCTCATGTTTATTATTCTCTGACAAAATCAAGAGTGGGAAAAAAACACACTTAATCAACTTCACAAATTATTCATTCTACAGCTGAAAGGACATATAAGTGACTCTAAACTGTATTTGGGGCAGTCAATTTGATACATCAATGTTCTTGAAACCACTAGATGGCACCAAATAGCTGTTATTTACATTCATCTGCATTCAATATGTAATAATTGTTTCATACACAAAATTAAAGACCATAAGACTTTGTAAAGGATTACAGCTACTTCCCATTGGGAAGTATAAAACAGGATGTCAAAAGAAATGAGTATTTTTCTGGATAGAGTGTTATACTTTTGGTTAATAAGATAGTCTCTTTATAAAAATGTGTAGAGCTATCTTTGAAATGTGTTTTATTTATGAACAATGAAATCGGGTGCATAGCACCTACACAGTAAGCATACATTTACAGGGCATTCTAGTGGATTCAATTTGCTAGTATTAACAAGACTGGGGAATTTTCATATAACTACATTTGTTGACATCAGAGAAGATTTCCAGCTCTGAAAATCCACAGATGTGTGTCCATTTAGAAGCTCTCCCTCAAATACACACACATATTATTAGTATTTCTTTTGAGAGAGAAGTAATGATATGTTTTCACCATCTACAGAAAGAGAACCTCATAGAGAATGATGAAGCAACAAACATAACACAGATAGTGTATTGTAAGGCAGACTAGGACAGACCATGGGGCAAATTGGGCAAATGATTGGTGGGCCAGCGCCTGATGATGCCTCGCACATAACTGTACTGCCGCTTGCAACCAATCCATTAGTGTGTGCTGGATACATACTGCTGCATGTTGCAAAAGATCCGGCAGGCAACACGTACATCATTTTAGCCAGGGTTTATTTTGATCCCCAATCAAAATGTAATTTAAATACCATCACCTGGTAAGCTGCTACCATACTTGGAAACTTCCAAGGGAAGCAGAGCTTCACCCAGAAATTCTTCAAAGAAGATAGGTCCAAGTCTGACCAGCCCACTCACTGAGGTGGAAGCAGAGTGGGGTCATGTAACATGACTATCAGTTGTGATGCTCCTTTTCTATGTTAAGTGTACTCACACAATTTCTATGATGTTTTTACTAAGAACAGATGGGGCTTTCACTTTATAACACTTTTTATATAGTGTGTCATTTATTATGAATAAAATATATAAAAAATAAAACACTTCTAATTTTGGCAGTTTTCCTCAGGGATTTCTTCCTCGAGACAGGCGCCACTGTTATAAGAATAACATTTTTTTTAAAAAAAAGTTTCCTTATATACTACACTATTTTTTCCTTATTTTTAAAAATTTGGGTTTCAAAACAGAGAAAGGATTTTGTAAAATTTGATACTTATAGTGGGAGGGGTATGGATGTTTGGGTACCTATTTTTACCTTTTTATTTTATTTTAATTACTATGCACTTTTTTGACTGCATATTCTTTGAGGCTTTTAAAGACCTCATGGATCTCACTTGGAACCAGACAGTACCTCTTATGGTGTCACAGTGACATCACTGTTTCACTTTGAGCCTCACTGCTGCTCATCACAGTACTGTAATGGGGGCTCCTAGGTCTCTGCAGGGTCTGGCTAGTAACTTTTTGCTTTTTAATATTGTAACCAGTAGTCAAGCTGTTACACCAGATTGGTCAGCAGGAGGTCAGCAAACTGGCTCCTGCCCACAGGGGAGTCCCTAGGCTGTCCAACAATAGCCTGATTTCCAATGTACCAGCAGGAGAATGTTATAATATTATGTTCTAAAACTGTTTATATATACAGAGATTTTACATATTGTTTTCTAAAGCAAAAAAAAATAAAATGTTGTATATTAGTCTGTATATATATATATTAGATAGTACTAACACTGCACTGTGGAGTAGCAAATAATATTGTACTGGAGAAATTGGAGTTTTTTTCTGCATTTTTCCCAAGTCTCTCGAATAAACCTGGACATTTTTTTACATATGTTTTTTGTATACATTTTTTACATACCAAGCAGTTAGTTGCCATACTGGGTTCCCTGGGATTTATTAAGAGAGTTCCTAGCTATGATTGTAAAGCTACCATAACATGGTGCATTGTTCATTCACTTCTATATTTCATTGTTGCGCATTAATGTTTCTGATTGGTACCAGGGAAGTGCCATTCCTTGTCATTTCTGGTAACAAAATAATACAAAATCAAAATGACCAACAGCACTCGCCAGAGGAAAAAGATAACTTTCATGCTGATTTGACTTAAATTATAAATACTAAGTTCATCATAGATACATCTAAATACTGACCCTACCTCTATCCCTCAAGGAAGAGAAACAGTATAAGAGGTAAATCCCGCCAAAAAAGCTTACATAAAATGTTAAGGTACATCTAACTGTATCCTAGTGGACTGTAATTTCAAACTATTAGGTCCTCGCCAATTAAAGGTTCAGGGGTCTCTGAAGGATTGTCTATACAAGCAGGCAGCCTTTGAAGGTTGCATCTGCACCATGTGCGTCCATTTACGTTCTGTACTCGCGGTGTGCAGGCTTAAGAAAAGACTGCGACTAACTACAAGATCATCAGAGGCAACTTTACTCTAGGAATGCAAATGGAGGATCCCTTGGACCTGGGTTTTTTTTCCCAAAAACAACCAGAACAATTTTTGTGTTTTCGGTATGTCTTTATTTAACTGGGATTTCCAACTAACTAATTTAGAGCACTCCCACAAATTATATATTATCTTTTTTAAAAACAAGTAGGGCTTTTCTATTGAAAAACCATCATTTTGTATGAAACAAACTATAAAAAAAGTGGGGAAAAATAAGCCCAATGTTCCATGGTTTTACCAATAAAAACTACACATGCACGTGCAATTGACAAAATGTATTTAGGTATTTGTCCTGATTTTGGAAACATCTCATATGTCTGGAATTTACATCTACTTTCGTAGTCTGAAATGTGATGATGTGAATCACTGTTTCCAAACTAGATTTGTTTTATAAAAAAATATCCAACATGTAGGTGTTGGGCCCCAAAAGCTGCTAGAAAAAAAGCAAAAGTGCTGAACAAAATTATATGTTTTTGGAAAGTTTACAACTCAAAGTATTTTACTAGGGGCATTTTAACACTTATTTAAATATTTTAGTGCAAATATATACCAAAACACATTTAATAAAACACATACACTGATCAGCCATAACATTATGACCACCTGCTTAATATTGTGAAGGTCCTCCTTTTGCCGCCAAAACAGCCCTGACCCGCTGAGGCATGGATTCCACTAGACATCTGAAGGTGTGCTGTGGTATCTGGCACCAAGACATTAGCAGCAGATCCTTCAAGTCCTGTAAGCTGTGAGGAGGGTCCTCCATGCTCACCTGTAGGTGCTTTCAGCAGTGGACAGGGGTCGGTATGGGCACCCTGACTGGTCTGCTGCTACACAACACCATACACAACAAACTGTGATGCACTGTGTGTTCTGACACCTTTCTATCAGAACCAGCACTAACCTTTTCAGCAATTTGAGCTACAGTAGCTTGTCTGCTGGATTTGACCACTTGGGCCAGCCTTCGTGTATTTCAGAAGATTTCTTTCCCAGGGTACATGTTCTTTGGACATTGCAGGGTCAAAAACAGAACATATGCATTACAGTTTCCAAACTTGGAATTTTGACACCTGATCATTTGTAAGTTTCAAGTTTAGGTCACTGACTTTGATCAGTGAGACTGATCAATAATCAGTGACCTAAAGTGTCACTGTTAAGTGATCAGGTAGCAATAATTATGTATTTTACTGTTTTGTGATTAGATCACTGCCACTGCAGTCTCTGCAGCAGTTACAACTCACTGACAAGCTTATGGGGACCAAATCACAGACAATGGAGCACCAGCATTGGGGAAAATATCCAGCATGACCCTATTGATTGTGATTTGGTCCCCACAAGTTTGTGGGGACTGAAGACACAGACATGAATCCCTAAAATGCTGCAATTGTGTCATAGACCTGATGTTGGCATTGAAGGGGTTAACACTGCGCTATTCTCATGGAGGCTGGTCCCTGAAGCTGCCTATACCAGCTGGGACGCAATCACTAGCTGGATAGGGTCTTGCGTCTTTCTAACTGTTGCTTCTTTGCCTGGACTTCTGGGTAGACAGCAACAGTGCCCCCATGATTGTTACATTAGCATTTTGTTAACAAAGAAGTACCAGGTATGACATTTGTTTTCTTCTAGGGACAACTTCTGTTAAAGGGGTTAAAGAGGACCACCCAGGTTAGAGCCTTCTGATTTTTCTGTGTACTGTTGTAACTGCATTGGATATACACTAATACAATTTAAGAAGAGATTTGTTCACCTGCCGGACATCTGATTCGAGAAATTTGATTTTCTGGTGTTGGAAACTCTTCTTTTTAACTGACTCTGAATTGAATAATACGAACACATATAATCATGCGATTATATGATCCATGTAAACTGAGCTGAATAGAAGTATCAAAACCACTTTGTGCCTCTATATCAATATAGACAAAATATGCATTACTCTATTTAATGCAAATTGTTTAATTAGGATGGTAATCATAAATTAAGTGATCTAAGTCATCACAGAAAGGATAGACTCGTAATATAGCAACAATAAGGTATCCCCTATGTATGTTGAGGCAAAGACTTCATTCAAAGACAGTGGTAATTGCTCCCAGGCATTATGCAAATAAGATGGATATTGTAATATTTTGATGATTGAACAGCATAATGTGTTTTAAAGATTCCATTAATCTCATCTGTAATGCTCTACTAAAACCATACACACATATACTGTGTGTATGTATATATATATATATATATAAAATATATCCACACATACACACTATATGGACAAAATTATTGGGACACCTGACCAACAGGGACTTCTGTGACATTACATTCTAAATACATAGATATTAATATGAAGTTGGTCCCCCTCTTTGCAGCTATAAGAGCTTCCACTCTTCTGGGAAGGCTTTCAACAAGATGTTGGGGGTTTTCTATGGGAATTTATGCCCGTTTATCCAGTAGAGCATTTGTGAGTCCAGGCACTGATGTTGGAGAAGGTCTACCACACCAGACTAATCCAACCATGCTTTGTGCGCTGGGCATAGTCATGCTGGATTAGAAAAGGGACTTCCACAATCTGTTTGCACAAAGTTGGAAGCATAGCATTGTCCAAAATGTCTTGGTATGTCCTCTTCAGCATACCAAGACATTTTGGGCAATGCTATGCTTCTAACTTTATGGGAATGATTTGGGGAACGCCCTTTTCTATACCAGCCTTTTATATTTAACGTAAATGCACTTTTGAAACTTTATTTAATGCACATCATTATAAGCTTTTTAACTTATCTATTAAGATTTACTTTGTGTCGGTGATAAAAGCAAGTTGTTGTTAGCTACTGGCTATTAAAACAAAAGCGGTCTATTCAATAAAGAGAGTTTGAAGAACATTTGTATTTTCATGTGTTTAAAGGGACACTCCAGTCATGTCCCCCTAGTATTGTACCACAAGAAAGACATCCCAACTCACTATAGCTAAGTGTGGGAAAATGTGACAATATGGCAGACACAACAATGGGAAGGAATAATCATGCAAATCCTGAGAATGGGAAGTTAAGATAGCTGGTCCCATGGCATACATATGGAATCTTTTAATTACAAATGTATTGCTTATTTAAGCAATACTGCATATGTTTCTTATATTTAATGAATTTTAAAATCAAGGATTTAAATCTGGCAGATGCTCTTTAATATCAATATTTGGTCATAATCACAAAGACAATGGACTACATCATACTGCCTACAATTTAACATATTTAATTTTATAGCAATTTAAAAATAAATATTTGCAGAACATAATTTCTAAAAAAAATTAAGGGAATTAATGTATTTATGTAGAGCAGTTCACATTTTTTTTTCTTACAAATATCAATGATTCAAATCTCATAACAGCCCCGGGGCACAACAAAAAAATTACAAAATGTGTTTTTAACAGTTTTTCGTGGCCTAAAAAAGCTTTTCGGCAAATCATGTACATAAATAACAGTCACCGCCTGTAATAGTATAATTATACTGTGGAAACACTTCCCACAGGAATACCCATTTGAGAAGATACATAAAATGCTATGAAGCTTAATCAAAAATATAAGCATTTCATTATATATTCATGCAAATGGCAATGTTTAAAGTTATGGGTAGAAGTGAGAGTGTTCTAAAAACCACTTCTATAAAATAATGTAATATGCATTATTCAATTACAACTGCAGGAATGTATATGTATTATATCTAATCTAACCCATCTATAATAAAATAAAGAACATGGAGGAATGCAATTACCCATAACACTTCATTTTTGGCTATGGTCTTACAAGAAAGTTAAGTATTAGTTTGTCATTGATGTTACTATAAAATCTATTTATTCATCTCATCAGTGCCTTTCCACTTCAGATATATAAAGTTACCAACCTAGCAAGTTTGAAGATAAGACTAAACAGGTGATTTTCTTTAACAATGACTTCTAAGTGGTTAAAATTACAAAACTTTTCATGAGAAGTTCAGCAGAGGTTAGGACTATTCATCATTCTCAATAACAAAATCTGTTTGATATCAAGGGTAATCTCTGCACATTGGCATAATTATGAGGGCGCAGGCCTGTGAATGAGCCCCAAAGCCGAACACCGCAGGGTTCTTTATTTTATGGGTTTCTGTGCTGAAAAAAGACTTATTTTAAAGCTTTGCACCAGCATCCCCATATATAACACATAATGTACCTAGAGAATCGTTTTGAGATTAATATTATAAATAGTGAATAAAGTGTAAAATGTTGGATTTATGTGACCGAATAAAGCCACACCAAATTTGGCATTTTATTATTTTGAAAGACTAGGAAATTCTGCTCCATACTTTGATAGAACATTTGAATCACTAGTGTGTTCATTTGTGTCAAATCACAATTTTGGGCTCCTTGCCCTCTCTTTTGTATTTTGAATGATGACATGTGCATCCCACCCTCTTTTGGGAAACTTATCCTGACTGGCAGGTAAAATGGGTCAGTTTTTAATTATCTGATCTCATTGTTCCCAAGCAGATATAGACCCCCTCCGAAAAAACCTCACCAAGCCTCTTAACAACCCACATTACCATCTCTAATAAACAGATGAAAATGCAGCATACTCCAGTACTGTGGTTAACTACTGAAGCTTCTCTTGGAGAATAGAGGCTCACTTGCACATATGCACAAATACAGGTAGCAGTAATGAAATTAAGTTTTTATTTCATCAATTTACTTTCCTTTAACTTTAACAGATACAACCAAGTGACTGAATTAGTTAAAGAAATAGAGTAGTTCTGAGTGAGTTGGCATTAACATTAATGCAACACCTTAAGTGCTGGGAAACTTAAATCATACTGACAGGTGGTGGTGTGTTCTGTCATTGAAGGAGAGCACCGATCTTGCTGTCTCTTGTAATTTTTGTTTTATTGATGGATGCGATGGAAATCATCATAAGAGAAGTGTCCACTGGGTAAATATGCCTACATCAAGGTTTTGGTGACTTTCACAACTGGCACATACTGTGTGAGTTACACAACTAAATAACTATGGACATCTGTGCACATATGTTTGATGTTTTAAACAAATGTATATTATTATCTATAATATACAAAATATAATTTTTTTTATTAAAACAAAATTCACAGCTGTCAACTTTTTAACTGTTTTATTCAGTCAGGTAGCACACACTGCTTTTTTTGTTTGTTGCTGCCTGCTATCCCCATGGCTGCCACATAGCTACAGTTCCAGTGTTTTAAAAAGGCTACCTGGCTTTCAGTATTGGCACTTTATGGAAGCTATATCAAACAACAACAAAAAATCTTGTTATATTCTAAGTTGTTGATTTAGATTTAAAATTCCTTTTAACATAAATGTTGTTAAATCGCAGTATTAAAATTTTTGGCAAATTTCACACACAAATTTTAAAATAAGCATCAGCATCATTTCATAATGGATAATATGCATTTACTTACTGTGTCCTGATACGGTGTAAACAATGAATAAATTGCTTTTTACTAATTTACTAAAACCGGTACAGCAAGTCTTTATTATAAATATAACAGATATGTGCAAATCTCTATATGTACACACTATCATAATTACTAGCTATCCTATTCAATAAGGTATTGAATAAATCCACTATTACAGAATATATTAAAATACAAGCACGCTTTTATATGAATTGAGTAAAGAAAAGAAATCCAAATGAGAAGGGGAGTTTAATTGTAATGTTGCACTTGAAGAAATGATAGTGCCAATTACTATTTTTGATTACAACACACTTGTCGACCATCTTAACAATCCTATTTAAATGTGTACTTCCCTTAAGAAATTATAACTGCACTTCATGCAGTCACTTGATAACAAATGCTTCTCGTTGCATGATTCATACAGAATAGTGTCAAGATCTAGTAACATAGCACTCAAAAACAATGGAACTAGTATAGGGAGAACCTTGTAAATTATTTTTTTTAAACAATCTGTATTCCAGTAGAACAATAGTTTTAAATATTTTACACAGAAATAAACTCACAAAATATGAGGCAGTTGTTCAGTAAAGGCAATTGTAAAGTAGCAGTTTTAAATGAACCGAGTATACAGCTGTAACAATAAAAAGATAGATTCATTTTGTATTTCTGTTTACAGGTATTGGAATTATATAATAATGTTGAGTTTATGCACATAGTATATGTATATATACATATACACAGATATATATATATATGTTAAAATAGATTACTATATTATATATTGATCATTTGTGCAGTTTATTACTAAGTACTTAACACAAACAGTCTAATTTCTTAATGTGTTTAGAAAATTTAAGACATCCCATGCCTTAGAAAAAAATTAAAATAGAAAATAACTGAAAATGTAATTAGGGTATTTAAAAAACAAAATCACCACAATATTTTACCTCAAAAATCAGGTTAAACCCAGAAATGGCTAATAAAGCTAAACTACTATTGCATTAACCCAATACATTTCTAAATTCAAAAGTTTTCTCAATAAACACGTTTTAGGACAGGTGGAAAGTGGTTAATGCCAGGATGGAGACTGATTGGAATAAGCTTTATGGCAAAAGTCAAAACTGTAAGAAAACATGCAGCACACAAATGCTCATAAAGTGAGAGCTCATTTTAATTCGTGTTGATAATCATGAAGTGTTTAGCATCAAGACCAAGGCAAGCACAGATGACATATAGTGCTAAGGTCGAACCTACCATCTGATGAATGCTGGGAAACATGCTATTTATAAATACATACTAACTGCATATTAAATAACAAAATGCGGTAATCACAATAAGGTATTTAAAACAGACTCACGGTGTGCGTTGTCAACTAGTTCCCGGGTTGCAGAGAAGATCTTGTCGATTTAAAGTAAAACTTTATTGCAATAAATGTCTATTAAATGAGGTATTTTAAATTGTGCATGAGCAAAAGGCCCAGCAAGAAACAGGATAATATGTGGTGTTTAATTAGCAGGGGGTGCTGTGAATGATTTATCAGCCATGATCTTTGCGACTATTTCAGAGCTTCAAATTCTTTTCAGACATATCTCTGGTTTTATTAACTAATTTATGAACTGATGATTCACTGTGAAGATATTTGGACCAGAGCAGCAAGACCTCAATAATTTGGGTCCGTGCATTATCCAGCCTATTGATTTATAGCTGGATCTGATGAGTTCAGGCATCGTAAGTCTTGCAGTACCTTCATTAAACAAGCGGTGGCGCTGCAGTTCCATCAGTATTGCTTGTTTGCTGCTAATTTTTTGAATGCTTTTAACAGAGGTCAGATATCATCAGAAGATGAATATATATATATATATATTTATATATATATTAGTTAAAAACAGTACATATTTTATAAATACGGTATACAAATATCTCAGTACAGTGTCTCAAAATGTTATACAATAATTATGTGCATAAACGTTTTAGAATTTTTACATTAGAAAGAAAATCACTTTCAGTCGTTGGTTTTTAATTAACTTAATTGAGGAAGGAAAATAATGCAAATGGTTGGGATTTTTTACTTTTAAAGAGGTGAGGTTCGCTTAAATTCATGAAAGCACAGCAAAAATGGTAAAGCCACCAGAGGTTAAGATGCAAAGAGTGTCATTCCAATTGAAACAAAATTGTAAGTTTTCGAGCACTTTGTTTTTGGAATTTGTCATTTAGCAGGACATATTTCATGTGACTTTTTTTCTCCATATAGTCGTGAACCTCGAGTACTTCTCATGTCTTTTTAGCACGCTTTTTTCTTTCTTTTCTGACAGTCTCTAACCGGCACACATGGAATTCGTTAGAAACATTGTGCCAGGGATTAGTACAAATTAAAGAGCAGACAGACCGCTGGCAGAAAAGAAAAACGTGTCTTACCCTCGTTATTTAAATACATAAATAAAATGCTGGACATATTTTGGCGCTTGCTCTGCCTTATAACGACCAATTTGTTTTTGTTGTAGAACGTTAATAGCGTGCAGAAAAAAATCATGTACAATTAAAAATTGAAATTCGTATTAGAGAATGTACTGATGCTTAAAATATGTTTTGATAATTTGATGATTAAAACATTGATGAGTGTAAGTTTGGAGCTGGGATAATCACACTTGTTTATGCCGTGCCTGTGAAATAAGTTTTGAATAGTAAACTAGATAACGGATTCATACAGGACACGCTAGATTAGCCGCTTGTTCTGTACCGTTTCCTTCTTTTATCGTGTAGAAAGCTGAATGGGTTCGA
Source organism: Spea multiplicata (assembly GCA_009364415.1). Classification (NCBI taxonomy): domain Eukaryota; kingdom Metazoa; phylum Chordata; class Amphibia; order Anura; family Pelobatidae; genus Spea; species Spea multiplicata. The sequence continues at coordinate 33,170 of VKOC01003629.1, forward strand.
AGAAAGAGAGGCCCCGGGACAGCTAGAATGGGAATCGAATAAAACCTTATTTATTAACGATGACCACCCACTTGTGCAGCATCGGGACAGTGTCAGCCCCCAGGAGTGTGCATGCCCCACGGCTGAACTTCCACCTCTACAACCCGCTGCCATACCATTGGCTGCAACTCCCACAATAGCCGGGGGTCCCAGCTAACCGCCCGTTACAGAGGACAGAGAGAGACCGCACTGCCCCGAATAATGCTGGTTACTGTCTAATAAGACGTTTCGAGAGAGCTGCTATAAATCGAGAAAAGAAAGCCCCCAACACACTGATATACATATAGGGTTATAAACATATTCCCCAGCTTGTATATTTATTTTTCTTATATATGTACCATGCCATGCCCGATAGTCTGAGGAGATAATACGCGCCAAAATGCTGTATTTACAGTTTCAATATTAGACCGTAACCAGCTTTGAGGGATAAGCAAAGGAACGCAATGTGCATTATTTTTTCTATTAAGTTAAGAGCTGCGAAAGGCTTAAAACACATCCAGTCCCCAGGGTCAGTGCACATACAGGTGGGAGACGAACGCGTTTGAAAACCCCCTACGCGGCAACTCGCCATATCATACAGGCACAAAGTACAGAACGTAATTTATGTAGAATTCGGTATTTGGGATCAGTGACTTTAGAATGGTGACAAACACTAATTCATACACATCTAAGCCAACACATTCGGTTACTTTGTGACAGGATCACTACTTTAACATGGCACCAGAGAGCACATGCGGGCATGTCGGTATGTATGACTCTCACAACATACAATGTGTTTACTTGCACTGGCGGCTTGGCATGGCGTGTCTGTGGGAGAGCCTAAACGTGCAAATCTCCAACGTGGAAGCAGTAGGTAAACTACAAGGTGCACGATTCCTTGTAATTGTGTTGAGGGTTAAACAGTATAAAATGTTTATATATACGGCACGCAAACGGTTAACCTGAACCGCGCGTGGAAATTACAAGGCAAAAAGCAAGTTGTCACAGATGGCGCTCCTGAGTAATTTAAAAAGAAAATAAAAACCCAAACATTTCGATACAATCGCTCTAATACCTCGGTTCAAACTACATGTAAGAGAGGGAGAACTGCGCATGTGTAATCTACGGCAGGTTGTGGTTCAGACACGCTTACTTGGCGCCCGTTAATCGTTTAAAAAGAGAGAAGACACAAAAAAAAGATTCTAACGCTACGTATAGCGATCTCCGAATGCCACGCCCCCTCTCCTTGGAACACTGTAGGTAACCGGTGACCGCACGCCGCAGCCCCGCGCTGATGCCTATTCCCGCCTCTGTGTCGGCCAGCGCTCGTCTACTCTGTCCCCTCAGTTTAGCATGAATGTTAGCAGGTCGAGTACTGTTTCTGTGCTTCCCATTCGTTTCTTCGGATGAGGTTATTAGGATCTTCCCTGTCTCTAAGTGGAACTGTGTAATGATAACATTGACCATTTCAGCCGCAAAAACATGAGCAAAACTTTGAAAAGTAATTGGCTTGTTCATTTCTCCAACCTGCCAATAATCAACGGTGCTATGAAGTTACCCTGATACTGGTGCTTATAAATCTAATGCCCTTTAGCAAAATGTGTGTTATTTATCTTCCTAATGCAGAGGTGTTGTCACTGACAAGTATTCACACACTCTGTTTAAGTAGATAGTTGATGCCAGTGGCCTGGATTTGTGGATTCATCCCATTTTCATAACCACCAACATTTCAGGTGCCCAAGACATACAGGGAGTAATGAGAAATATGTATGTACAAAACAATAAAGAATATTACATTCAGAATACACTGAGTGTGTGTTTATACACGCAGATGTACACACACACACACTGGACAAAATATCTCTAACACCACTGGTCAGGTGCAGTGAATCTGTAATTTGAATATGTAATTCTATTTTTACAGTCTGGAACACGCTACAGACCCCAGTAAAACTCATTTTCACACCCTAACTCCAGAACCACTCAAGTTCTTCTTCACCTTCAACCCTAATGATTTATATAGACCCCCAATATGAATCAAATGGGTATCATCCAAAATGACCACTCTCAGCAACACCTACATATACATATACTCCTAATTATGGTATTATGCGGATATATATATTTATATATATCTATGTTTATGGTAATTTCCAAACTATTATGTAATTTACGCGGCAGGTAGAAAAGAAGAGACACAATAGCCATCATATGCACTTTAATGATATGGTATTTGAGAGCCGCCTTGCAAATATATTGGGGAATTCTGCTGAATCCCCTCATATGCATTTACCCCTTTCCCAACTTCTGCTCCTTGGCTTCCAGGAGATTTGTTTAGCAGAACACTTCTGCTGCCTTGCCCACCTTGCATATTTGTCAGCTTGCTGGCTTGGTGAGGCTTCCAGGGCTGACTGTGGTTCCTCCTTTACAGACTATGCTATTTTTTTACAATTGCAAGTATTTTTGCATGTGTTTCATTTTCGTTATTTTATATTTATTACTTTTTTACGTTTTTCTGACTACTGATTGCCTTTGGGGGTTTTAACCCCTAAGTTGCCAGCTGTTAAGGTCTCACATATCTGGCAAAGTGTACCTCCAGGGCCAGCTATGGTGATCCTCCATAGTGGCACCTTTCCCCCTTCCCAGCCTTATCGGTGTATTTTAGCTTCTAGAAACACTGACCTTCCTTCCCACAGTAGGTTAGACCTTTTGTTGAAAGAAACTGCACAATTGCTCCCATGAGAGTGATCATGCAGCATTAAACCCACAATCACAGTTTTACTGTTGATCACGTTCCAGCTACCATTGGCAGCTTCAGGGACAGGTCCCAGATTTCTGAAGCCACATTGCATATAGCTCCCTGAGTTTGTGGAATGTTAACCCCTGCAGTGGTGTGCTCACGTCAAAGCTATATAATGCGGCTTCTATGACAACATTGAAGTTGTCAAAACAGAAAAATATCTGACCTGGAAATTAAAGGTGCTTCCATGACAGTTGATGTGAGTCAGGAGTGTGACTTAATCATAATGACTGCCACGTTATACAATTAAACAAATGGCTTACCTTCATTCCATTATCCAAATGATGTATTTATACCAAAAGTATCCAATTTTAAAACATATTTAGAGTTCGTTATCTTTTTTTAGTAAAATTATTAAAAAATGTAAGCAATATTTCAAATTGGTGGGATTTTATTTGATGTCTGCCAGGGTTTTTTAGTTGAGTCCATGGGTTCATAGAGACAGCAGTGCACAAGTGCCACAAGTGCCACAAGTTCCCCACTCCAGTTCTTAACACTGCAGAGCAAAGGGGATCATCAAAAGTAAGTCTGTTTGTGAGCCCCATATATGGCCAGTATTGGAGAGCTGAGTAATGTCAATGTTCTTACAAAGATTCAAGCTCAACCACATCTTAAGATATTTACCACTACTAAAGGTGCCTTTTCATTAGAAAAAAATATTCATGCAAAACCAAAAATTATTATTAAGCACAATAGTGCTAAAATCTGGACGCAATCCTTAAGTACATTACATACATGGCAGAAGAGCAGAAAATGCGATGGGGATCTCTATTCATTTTGAGTGCAACTCTGATTCTCCAATATCATCAAGCAATCAAAAATCATTAATACAACGACATTAAAAAAATTAAGCAATATCTTCTCTCTCCGTAGACCTATATAGGAAGCAGTTCTTCAATTCATAAATATCCAATGACATGAGGATGGGATATAGCTTTAAGAGCTGATAGTTGCAAATACGGGTATGATCCTGAACTATTGTTAAGCATTGAAAAAACATCCATTTATCAATTTGTAACATTGTTTTGTTTAAAATATCTTTGAAAAAAATGTTTTACTTTTTTTTAAAACATTTCAATATTCAATATGTAATATATCATAGCAACCCTTATATATGGTTAAGTTTTTATGAAAAAAGTTAACCACTCCAATATATATATACTTCCTAATAGCCCAGCATGCAGCATTGATCCCAAAATGTGCCTAACATATGAAAAGAGAAAAAAATTAAATTTCTTGTTCTTTCTTGTGAGATTCATGCTTGTGTGTAGGGTGTTTTTTGAAAGTTATGTGCTTTAAGGGAATTTATCATTCGTGATTGTTATTTTGGTGTTTAGGTGTAGGTTTACCCCCAAATCATAATGTGTGTGTTATGTCAGAACAATAATCATTGTAAAGACAAAAACTTTGCACTTTGGAGGCCTCTCATCCCTAAATGTCCCTGACATCTGAAAACGTAGAGAAAAAAACTTCACAATTGTGTGTCCATGATATAGTTGCAGTTGCAGTTGCAGTGGGCCACCTAAAAAGGTAAGTTGGGTTTCTTTGAAATCCTCCAGGGCTTTTTTTTTGCTTTTTATCAATATTCCGTTAGGAAGACTGAGCTGACATTGTATAATGTAGAAGTGTGTAAAGACTAAATATACATTATACAGAGCTAGCCAAACTATTTCTGCAAAAGAAGCTCACTGGTTTTGGCTCTTCACAAAAAGTACAAATCTTCCACAGTTTCCTTGTTACTCTCTCTTTAGTGAATAACCCCATCAACGTTATCCATAAGATCCGTGACTTAGGTTTTAGTTTAGCTCTCTAGAAAAGCAATCAGTTTATAAACAAAATGACAAAATAGAGGTATAGACATTTATTATTTCATGGAATTTGCTTTAAGGAATATTTTAGCCATCCTACCTGTGTAGAAAAATGCAAGAGGTGAGTATTGTCCATTCCACTGAATTGTACAGTAAATAAAGTTCACCAGCTGTCATGTTTACTGCTATGTAAAGGTGATGCAACTCCAAGAAGAAGTTTCATCAAAACACAAAAATGGATACGTTACAGATCAGGGTTTCACAAAACGCTGCTACTAGGTTCCCATGGTGACTAGGAAGTGCATCCTGGTCCCAACGGTTTCACTTGATGGATGTATGAACCAGCTTTAAATGGGTCTATCTCATGTGCCCAGCAGTTAATGGGTTCAAAGACATCCGAAAAATAGGACATGGGCACAGACTGAACAGATGTCCAAATTCCAAAAATGCACACCTCTCAATGGAAGCCTTTTACCTGACAAATAGCCCAACAAACCCATGCATGCGTATGACTGTATTATTGAACACATATTGGGATGTTGTTTGACAGTGACAAATACCAGGAGCTGCAAATTCATACTTGAAGTAAAATGTGAAAAAAACACAAACAAATTACTACCACAAATTTTGACAAAGACTGGTGGTAGATTTAGTGCATGGAAAGAGTTAAAATACTAGTATTTTAAATACCCTGGGGTGCCTAGTTTTCAAAAATATATGAGTTGATGATTAAATTGCATTGGCTGGCTTCGAAGATGTTCCAAATAGCACATGGGGCAGAATTACTAGATTTGGAAAAAATGGTTTTGAAATAGCAAAATGCTACTTGTAATTATTGCCCTATAATGTGCAGAAAAAAAAACATAAAACATTGGGTATTTCTAAACTTAGGACAAATAGTAGAATCTGTTTAGCAGGTTTTTTCATTAGCTTTTCAAGTAAAAGTCAGAAAAAGCCCCCTTTCTCAATTTTTCACCATATTTTATATACTTTTTATAGTAAATTATATGATACAATCAAAATAATGACATCTTAAGAAAGCCCTTCTTGTCCTGAAAAAAATATAACTTGTCTGAGTTCAGTCAATGGGAAAGAAGAAAAATACAGCTAAACATAAGCACTGCAGTAATTTTAAAACAGTCATTGTCACGAAGGGTACAAAAAATACAATTGCCATTGTCACAAAGGGGTTAAAATCTATTTCATGAAATAAATATCACATACATATTATTATGATTTGTACTTTAAGAGTGATATCCATTGATTATAACAGATTAATGATATGTGTTCTTGGGGTTTTTTTTATTGGTTTATTATTTTAAGGTCTTAAATATCCTATATATGGCTGATTGAATACTATCATGTATTCTCAAGTGATTCCCATGGTATTATTAAAAGCCAAACAGATTATTGTCCGTATGTATAGGAAAATACTCTCAGAAATGACCCTAAAACAAATACTGAATCTTTGTGTAGCCTCTCATGTGGCAGAATTCTCCTTGCATTTAGTGTCATTACTCCAGAGGGGTTGGATATAAGAAAGTGTGGAAAGCTAGTGGACACCACATAGCAGTAAGGCTGCCCTGGGGATATTATTAGCATTTTATACACTTTCAGTACATTCTGACAGGAAAAGTATAATCATAGCCTAAAGGAACACAACAGGCAAAATACAAATTGTTCCCATATGAAAGGACATTTTGTTTCATCTCTAAATAAACATCTAAGTTTTCTTACCTTGCCAGCACAGTTATTGGTTGTGGTTACTCTTAATCTGTGCAGGAGAAGGCAGCCAAAACTGAAGATTTCTTCAGCCATGCTTTGCATTGGCATTGGATCTGTTGGCCTGTATGCATCTAAAATACGTTAACAACAACCATTGTTGTTTTCCAATAGGAATATACAGCCAATTGCATGTGTTTTAACACCTTCTTAACTGATGGTGCTTTGTACCCAAAAACTAGACTTGGGCGCCGGCCAACTCTTTATGTTCATCTTTGTGGAAAAGAAAATCTTTGTATTCCACGAATATTCGCACATTCCTGTGTTCGGTTCAGGCGAATATTCGTGTACATTTTTCGTGTTTGTTTTTTTCTTAGTTTTTTTGTAGAAGGGGTTAATGCGGGGTTAACGCGGTATGCACTACGCAGCAGCTTTGACTCTGTACGAGCAACTCTATTGGTCGCGGCAGGGACAGTTGGTTGATGCCAGAGGAGGCAGCTGCAGGTGACCAATAGAGTTGCTTGCTTGCCTTTAACTCCTGATGGCGAACCTACGGATTTCCAGTCTCGTTAACCCCTGCAATACTGCGTAGATGAGGTAGGCTAGATAGGGAAGGGACCAGGGAGATTAGTAAACAAAGATTCTTTGTGTTGTGTGTCTTCGTCTTCATATACGTTTTGCCGCCACCATGCTCGTATGTTCAGTCTGAAAAACGAAAACGCACCATTCTTGCTCGTTTTCATGTTCGCCCGAATACAAATGCACAAAAAACCTGAGACTTTTTCTGCATTTTTACACTATGTTTCCATGATTCTCTTTTGTCATTGTGTGTGTACTCACAAAATTATATGTTGATTTTTTCAAGGACAGGTATAGCTTTCTTTTGATACCATTTTAGATTATATAGTCCAACATTTAGTATGAATAAAACATTAAAATAATGAAAACATTTTTTACTCATATTTTACTATACAAAAATGGTCCCCAAACCAGTTAACTTGACCAAAATACCCCAAATACTTGAAAAAACTCAGCAAGCACAGTTTTTTATGTTTTTGAAAGTTTGGGGCACAAAATGGAACATAACCATTCCCCAAAGTTTCAAAATTTATTTTCTGAAGACTATGTCTTATTTGGGACCCACAGCTCAAAATATAAAAAAACATTGCAAAAGTTTAATTCCCTTTGCTTTTTTCACCATATTTCTTAGGATTGTTTGCACAGATTACATGTAACTGCAGAAACTCACCGAAAGATTATAGAAATATCCTATATACGTATGTTTTTTTTGTATGAGTTTTGGAAGTTGTGGGGTAGAACATGCCTGTGTATCACTTTGAACTCTTTAGAAGCCCATGTCTCAAAACCTCCCACAAAAGTATATATTTTTGGAGACAAGACAACCCAAGGTATTTTACAAGGAACACTTGGACACATCATGCAACCAGTTGGAGGTACTGCTGCATATTGCTGCGAAGGTTGAACTCCTGTGTTTAATACTCCCATTGAATGTTAATATACAGTTTATCAAGGCTACCTGGCTGAGCAGCTGCAACAGACCCCGGTAATGCAGTGGTTGGTGTTATAGCTGTTCCTACAGCAGAGGTGGCTATTGGTGTAGCTGCAGGGGCAGGCTGGGCCGGGGGAGCAAATGCCCCCCAGGCCTCCCTTAATCTAAATAAAATCTAAAAAAACCTAGATGATAGGTTGCACAACCCAAAGACAGCCCTGGCATCCACACTGCCCACATAGAAACTTTCCAGCACCCAGATTACACATATAGGATTTACCATCTTTGTCCCCAAACAGCCCAGCATGAGTCAACTTTGTCTCCAAACAGCCCGGCCTGTGCCATCTTTGTCCCATTAACACTCTGCCTGTGTCATCTTGGTTCCCAAGGCTCAAACATCCTGCTTGTGCCATCTTTGCCTTTCCACAAATCAATTATACATCTATCATACAAACACAAATTTACACATTCATTAATGCATTCTCACAAACTCATTAATTATCTCCCTCATTCAAACAATTTATCCACACATTCATTCATTCTCTCACTCATTCTCACTATCTACCTTTTCCCCGTTTTCTACCCCTTCTCACTATCTACCCCCCCTTCTCACTATGTACCCATTCCTTCTTACTATCTATCCCCCATCCCTTCTCACTATCTACCCCCTCTCCTCTATCTACCCCATCCTTTCCTTCACACTATCTACCCACCTCTAACTATCTACCCCTCTCTCCCTCCCTTCTCACTATCTACCCCTCCACACTATCTACCCCTCCCTCCTTTCACACTATCTACCCACCTCTATCTATCCCCTCCCTTCTCACTATCTACCCCCTCTCCTCTATCTACCCCCCCTCCTTTCACACTATCTATCCACCTCTATCTACCCCCCTCCCTTCTCACTATCTACCCTCTCCCCTTTGTAGTTAAAGGTTTTGGACTTACCATCTGGGAGAACGACGCCTCCATCTTCTTGCTCTGCCGCTGCTTCCTGCTCTGCCGCTGCTTCCTGCTCTGCCGGCACCTCTAACTCTGTCGCAGTGCCGGCATATCATGCTAAGCGCCGAAATATGACATCATATTCCGGCGCTCAGCATGACATGCCGGCACCGCAACGGAGGTAGAGGCCTCGCGAAGGAGACTAAGGGGCGCTGAGCGGTTAATAGAAAAAAAAAGTGACAAGGCTGCCAGGGACCCGGACATGTGGTTACCCTAGCACGTGGCACCCCCCTGACGCCCCGCTAGGTATGCTACTGCTATGAGGTTACTTAGTGGTATAATACTTAGAGTATTATAGGCTTTCTATAGATGTGATGTTATCCATTCCTTCGTAACCTGTTGCCTTACATAAACCAGATGGGCAAAGGCTTTAGAAGAGCCTTACTTACCAGAGTCACCATTCATGCTGTTGAATTAAATGTTTTTAATTAAAATATTAATGCTTCTTACCTTTAAATAGTACATCATAAAACGGTGTAGACATGTTATATCTGTTGCCAAAGACAGAAAAGTGAAAGTTACAAAAATTACTGAAAGATTCAAGGTCCTTAACTTAAATTAACTGGATTATGTCCTTAGGACCGGACTGTTTTTTTCTTTTTGTACCCTACTTGACCGAGCCTGTTTTTACATTTTTGCAGTACTCTGTAATTTTCTTATGTTTCATTTAGTGTACCCAAACAAGTTATATATTAGACTTGTGCCTTCGGATTTGTATGAATTGCAAATTTACAGATTTTTGGTAAATTTGGCGATTCGTACAAAACCCAGAAAATGAGGCCAGAAAAACAAAGCAAAAAGCTCTGAATTTTCATCCAACATTCGTGGGCCCATAATCACACTCTCACTAACTTTGTCACACTCTTATTCTCGTTCACTCTCATGCTCTCTAAATGTTTCCCCACCTTCTCTGCCGGCTGCTGCTGCTGACCGGATCTTCTTCTTCCATATCTTCTTCTGCATCTTTTTCTTATTTATCTTCTATCTTCTACTTAATCTTCCCTCTTCAATCATCAATCCTTAATGTGGTATCTGCTTTCTTCATCCGCATCTCTGCGGAGATAACCTAGCAATTTCCACCAAAATGGCGACGCTGAGGTGACTCATGGGCATGGGTTTATTGGGTTGTTTCCGATGTAAAAGGCCACATTTTTTAACCTTGAACTTGAGTCATTCCTGCCTCTGTCTTTTTTTGGGACATCTTTGAAGACTATTTACAATGGTCTTTGTTAAAGTTTGTAGTAGTCATTTTGTGTGTGTGTTTTTTAACACACATTGTACTACAGGTATGACTGACCAGCTTTTGGTATATGTCACAGCCAAACAACACCCCAATATCTCCTTAGTATAGTGATATCAAAAACATATATGTTTATCTTGTTGTTTGGGGCTAAAAGGCCCATTTTGCAAAGCTAGACACTCCAGGATGCACTAATTCTACCGCCAGCCTTTGACAAAGTTTATGGTAGTTATTTTGGGGGGGTTTTCCACGCACATATTGTACCATAGGTATGAATTTACAGCCGTTGCTCATGAGTACAGTGATACCATCCATGCCCAGGTTTGTAAGGTTGTTTTTGAAGGCTAAAAGGCCATATTTGGCCTTTTATATATTCTGGTTTGTCAGCACCCATGTCCTATTTGGGACATCTTTGAACCCAGCAAATTCAATTTACCCAATCAAGCCATACATTTTTTAAACCCATGGGTATTTCAAATGTTAGTATTTTAGCCAGGATTTTTGGAAAGGTACAGTGCTAATTTTAGCACTTGTTCATAAAAATAAAGTTTTTTTATACTAATATTTTTAAGTTTTGTTGGAACTAGATGGTTACCACATTTGTATTTATTTTTTTAGCTATTTTAATTAGTTTTCTATTTCTTATTCTATTTTACTAATCACATTGTGATTAGGAAGCTGAGCTTCATTGACTTGCATGTTTGAATGCAGTACTTCAACTTGCAGGGGGAGCCTAGGTGTCCTCAGGAGTTTTTTATTTTTTAATGGACACTAATGGACACCACCTTTTTATGAGAGGCAAAATCTCTTGTGGCTTCCTCTGAACTGTCACAGTGCGTCCTGGGGTGGATTTTTGGTGTATATTGTATATGGTGGACGTTGATGCCCCTGCTGCAGTTTCCAGTGTTACTGAATGCCTCAACATCCTGGCATTAAAGCAACACCATTTAAGTGAAGAAAGTGATCTTAGATCGCTTTCTAAGCTTACATAATACCATGATGTTCCAGACACATCATCGGCCGCTAAGGCAGGGCTTAAAAAATTTGTTGTGAATGTAAGCGCCAGGATTTTTTTAAAACTAACAGTTCTGATCATCATTAGCCCACTTACTAAACTCACAGCATTTGACCTGGAAGCACCATGGACTTTCAGGTCAGTGCTGTTTTTTGTTGCTTTATTATTATTATTATTTTGATATTTTTTTTAACTCTTTCAATGCTGATGTTCCATTGGAGCACAGCATTGACTGATATTTAGTACCCACACGCTTATGGGGACAAATGTGTCATACACAATTGTGGCATTGAAGGGGTTAACGCTGCACTGACGCTCTCATGGAGCGATCAGGCAGCAGGGGAGGGTTGGGGCTAGTCTCCACACTCATGTGGAGACTGAAGAACCCTCTGCCCCTGTCCCTGAAGCTGCCTCTGGCAACCATTTCTTCATTCCTTGATTCATCTGGATCAAGTGGGCTTTGTGCCCGGCAGAGATTCGGCTAACAATACCAGACGTCTGGTTAATGTGCTAGATCATGTTGAAAGGAATGGACGTCCCCTCCTGACCCTATCGTTAGATGTTGAGAAAGCATTTGATATGGTCAGCTGGGGATATCTGAGAGCTATTTTAAAGTCTTTCGGTTTCTCAAATTGGATTTATACATCCATTATTTCTCTTTATTCGAACCCCAGTGCTCGTGTAGTGGGCTCGGGATTCTGTTCAGAATGGTTCGATCTCCATAATGGTACCCGTCAAGGCTGCCTCCTGTCACCCATTCTTTATATACTCTCTTTAGAGCCCTTCGCCATACAAATAAGAAACAACTATAAAATTACTGGTGTTGAGATTGGTAATATAAGCCACAAAATACTATTATATGCAGATGACGGGGTTATTTTTTTATCTGACCCTTTGACCTCATTTCATTTCTTCTTCCGAGAAGTGGAAAAATACAGTAAGGCTTCTAACTATAAATTAAACTTATACAAGACTATAGCTCAAGTTAAAAATATGAATCACCAATTGGTACACAGACTATATGTGGGTTTCCATTGAAGGCATTAGAGAATGGCAAAAAATAGACCTCTCCTGGTGGGGGCGGGTTAATGCTTTAAAATCTTATCTAACTCCGAAATGGACCTATCTGTTTCTAATGCTCCCACTAAAGTTTCCGCGGAGCTGGTTGGAAATAATACATACTACCTTTACCAACTTCGTCTGGAAAGGTAAGACTCCTAGGATCAACAACAAGCCTCTAAAAAAAGAAGCCTGGTACAAAATAGAGCAAAAGTCCTTGGGGATAACCTATCTTAATAAAGTAATATGGTCTTTACCAGATAAAGACATACTAACTCAAATCCAAGGGAAGAATAGGGTTTTAGAAGGAATCATATCAGTATGGCTGTCCATTAAAAAAATACTGGGCATTAGAGATAGATTAATTGATTCATTAAATCTACATACTCTTGAAGAAGCTATGGACAATATTTCCCTTGCTCAATGGACAAATACTGGAATAAATTTAATATCAGACATTATGTCACAAGGTCAACTGATAACATTCCCTGACTTGCTTGATAAACTTAACCCCTATTCTCCTTCCATATATAATTATATAAGGGTCAAATACTGTGTAAATAAGCATGTAATAGGAACACAAGACACTGTTCACAAGAAATTAGCACACATTTTTAGTTCTACTCGCTCATCAAAGCTCTTTTCAAAATGTATAGAACTTTTGAGGATAATGAAGGGAGACCTAGCTACGGTCTTGGTTAAAAATCGTTGGGAAAAAGAGTTAAACATTAATATTCCAACAGAGGACTGGTTGAATGTATATAGACAGCTTCTCGCTAGAATACATGACATATCATTACTGGAGACGCACTTTAAGGTTATAAACAAATGGTATATGGTCCCTACCAGAACCGCACATATGTTTCCAACATACTCAAACCTATGCTGGCGCTGTGGCCAAGCAGAGGGAACATATCTGCTCATATGGTGGACATGTTCAACTGCGGCTATATTTTTGGCAGATATCTTGGCCTTTTTGGAAAGAATAGACCAAATATGCATCCCATATTCCCCATCTTCTCTTAAAATACATCAAGGCTGGCCTCCAATGTCTCAGACCCAGGTTAACTTAATGTTTCACACTTGCTTAGCACCTAAGAGATGTATTGCTAGAGAATGGAAACAAGATAGACAGTTCATATGGTCCCACTTCGAGAAACAACTTATCCATCAAATTACTATGGAAAGGGAGGTTTCTCAAATCATATATGTATCCCCTAAAAAATATAGTATCTGGGACCTATGTCTCCAAAAAATAAATAGATTAATCTCTGCCAGCTGATAAGACCAATCCCCGTTACCTTGGTTCTATCAACAAGGTAGTTATCTCTTCTTCCCCAGCTCCACCTCTCAAAGTCCGTATTAATATTTATATGATTCTTTATATACGGTGGATAACTATGACTACAGAATTCACCACCTTAGTAGATTCTTTTTTTTCTTTCTTCTTTTCTTGACTTTTTGTATTGAATGATTATTTATAGTGGTGTTTTATGTTCATTTGTCTTTTTAATGTTCATAAAAAACTAATAAAGAATGAATTAAAAAAAAATAATATATATTCTGTTTAATATATTGCTATAAATCCCTGTTTACTTTCAGGTAATTAATTAATCAGCCAAATTTCCCCATGGATAATGCAGTCTAGTTGCACTGACTAGTTGCACTGTAAGTGCTCTATCACAATTGTGTTACCCGGCTGTTTGACATTTGCTGTTTTTTTACTCATTTTTTTTTATTTACTTTTATGTGGGATTGAATTCTATAGGCCACATAAAAATTTCCTTTGGTGTGCATAGATTTTGTCAACATGGTTTCGAGCTGTTTAACTTGCCATATAGATGTAAAATTAATGTGTGGCATATGTAATATGACAAATTGTGTGTTTATGTTTGGCACTGTGTGTATGTACCCGACTCTCAACATTGTATGTCTCTGCCTTTTCTGATATATTTTGAGGTTCAGTAAAGCAGTTTACTAGAGAGTTGCAGTTTCCATGTACCTAAGGGCGGGGCGCTGCGCTTAGGGTGCCACTTGGCTGCCTAACGTGGGCCCGCAAATTACCACTGGGGAGTTTGCACATCCACTGTGCGAGGAAACTCTCTTTTCCTGCCCAGGTTCCTGCTTCACCATGTGCAGGCGTCACAGCAGTAAGCTGCAGGCCCACGCTAGGCGGCCGCCGAGCCACATAGACATCTCTGCGGGCCCCAGTGATGTTAGGCTGGCCCCCAGTGAAATCTGCAAGAGAGGTAAGGGGGTGTGGGAGAGTGAATGAATAGGGGCAGCAGTGGCACAGGCGGGCTGTTTTAGCAGCAACGCTGGCACAGGCAGGCTGTTTTAGCAGCAACACTGGCACAGGCAGGCTGTTTTAGGGGCAGCAGTGGCACAGGCAGGCTGTTTTAGAGCCAGAGGCCGATCTTGTCAATGTCTGGCTTAGTGTATAGTAAATAGGGGTTATGCTGCACTACTGTCAATCTTTGGCTCAGTTTATAGTGATGGGAGTTGTGCTGTGCCACCATCAATATCTAGCTTAGTATATAGTTATAGGAGTTATGCTGTGCCATATCTGTTAGTAAATGCTATTCATTTAAACTTATTTAATTTAAATAAATAAATATTCTTGCCAACATCATTTTTTTTGTGTGTGGATGGTGCCACATACAGGATCCGCCCTGGGTGCCAAATACTCTAGGTATGCCCCTGGCAGTTTCATCTGAATAACATTATGAACGACCAGATGTCTACCTGCAAGAATGGCTGAGCTTGCCCTGTATAATGTATCGTTCAATTTACATTGGTACTTTTGTGAACTCTCACTGATTTCACAATGCATTGTGAAGGGCTATATACTTCTTCTAGAAGCTCACTTAGTTTGGCTCTCCCTCATTCAGACAACTCATGCTCTTCCTCATTCACTCAATGCATCCATACATTAATTCACACTCTTTACTTATTTCAATATTCTACCCCCTTTCCCTCCCTTGTCACTTTCTAACCCCTCTCCCCCTTTCTCACTCTTTCTACCCTATCTCCCCCTTTCTCACTATGTACCCCCTCTCCTTCCCTTATCACTTTCTACCCCCTCCCTTCCATATCACTTTCTAACCCCTCTCCCTCCCTTATCACTTTCGTGACGAGGTAGAGGCCTCGTGGATGAGAATAAAGGGCGCCGAGCGGTTGCTAGGCGCTCCTCTCTCTCCTCCGAATAAAAAAAAAAAAAGACAGCGTTTAAAAGCCGCTCACTGGTGCCCACTGCTTCACTGGTGCCCCCCTTTCAAATGGCGCCTATAGCACGAGCCATAGGTGCCATACCTTAGATACGCCTCTTTGTCTGTCTTTTTAATATACCGGTATGATTTTCCCATCATAAAATTAAGATACTTCTAAAGGAAACTGATCAAAGAAAGACATATGTTTTTCTTTATGCAGTGATAGGCTATATGTAATAATAGTAGACTTGTGATTGTAACACATTTTGACAGCCACATTTGACTGTAAGAAAGAGCATCAAACTTCAGGCTTGGGGCATATGCTGCTACCTTCTGCCTGCATGGCTCTACGATTAAGATGACACTGTAAACTAAGGTTGTTGTTAAAATAAAGGTTCATTTTGAAATACATTTTGTTACTGAAAATAATTTTAATATAAAACAAACCATATTCGCTCAAATACAAAATTACACAGATTAAAAGGTGACAGCACCAACTTCATAAAAGAAGATAGACTTTTAATATATGGAGACCCTAAGAAAAATGTTATTTCTTACTAGTCTGAACTAATTTTGTATGCACTCATATGCTATATATTTCTTTTTGCCTCTCTACTTTACTCTCGATAATCACTATACATGTAAGACTGCATATAACATATTGTAAGCTCTCAAGTGGGGCCCTCATAAGCATGCTATTCTTGCCAGGAACTTTTTATGAAAGTCCAGTAAAATCTATCAGGGTCATCAATTCCTATGTATCCGTATGTCTAAATGCATATTTGCATCTTTATATTTGCAGAATATGTTAGCGCTTAATAAATAATGGATAATAATAATAATCATAGTAATGTGTTCTGTTTAACTTGGGTGAGAACCCTGCATAGATTTTGGAAGCCCTACTGGAAGAGAAAGTTATCCACTCAGACTATTTGGACATAACCACAGCTTATTGGATGAACAATTCAGACAAATGTTATATTCTAGTTACTACTCTAGTTACTAACTCATTTCATAAAAAGTCTACATTTAAAGCAGTCATTACTCATAACACATATTAAATATGAGCTAAATATGAGCTGTTGTGAGTATAACAATTATAACACAACTATCCTCTTAGAAATATATTACAAAGGTATCATAAAAGAATCTTAGATAGTATTAGACATTGGGCTTTGACAAATAGATTCTATAGTAGCTTGGATTCTATAATATCACTGCATTTTTAGGTGCATTGAATATTACCTGGTAGTTAATAGTAATTTTGCTAATGAAAACATAAAAAAACAATGTATATCAATATCGCACAATAAGGATTATATATTCTTACCTTCTCAACAACTAGCATAACAATTTTTGAAGAAAACAAAACATGACACAGTAACTTGAAAGCTGAGGATACATGAAAAAAAGAAATAACTGAATAGTCAATTTAATTAAGACAGTAACATTTAACAAAATAGCACAGCTATGAAACTTCTGATTGGCCTTCAAAGTTACTATCCTGTCATGACACCTGTTTATAATTGTTGCACGCCTAAGGACTAGATAAATAAAACCTGTTCCTGTAACTGTTTGTAAAATAAGCAACTTTGGTTTAATTAAACTAAATTTTGTGATTTCTAGCGGCTTAAAGCAAAAATGTATGAAGTAGAAAAAAGTGATAATTAGTAACTAACTAATAATAGATATTCACATGCTGTAATTTTTTTCTTAGAATATATTTTTATTTGTTTGCAATTCGAGATCATTCATCGGCCAAAGAGCCTTTTTAAAGTTTTCAGGTAGTTCGTCCTGAAAATGCATGGAAGGATCCAGCAGAATACCCCCAAATGCATCTTGCAATTTCCTGACCCCAGGCTTTTTCCAATGCTTTTTGCAGAATGCATCTGACATGTGGTATACCTACTGTGAGTCAGCATTGGGGGGGCGGTTGTGTGTTTAAAAAGACTCCCTCTCAGAATGCACAGGAAGCAATGCCTTTAATTTGCAGCAGCCAATCAGTGCATCAGTAGGATTACTGCTGCAGCTTCTTCATAAGTACTTTTATGTAAACAAAAAACTTTTTTTAGCACAAAATACTAAATGAATTTTCCTTTAGTGAGGCTGTCTGGGACATTAAACTGCCCCTTTAAGAAAACTAAAGGTATTTCTTATCATTGTTCTAAGGATAGTAGAGTGAAGTGCCACAAGCCAGAGGATACACATGTGTTTTATTTATCATCTGGACTGCCAAAAGCATAATTTCTGTGCACTGGAGCTTATGATGTGTCATCTTGACTTTGGCTAGCAAGGGCTAGTCTAGTCTAATGCTCGAAATACAAAGAAAAGTCTTATTGCATAATTTTTAGATTACTAAACTAGAAACTTTTGTAATATACATTTCTGTTTGAAAATACACAACAAAACTGTACCTTATATTATAAGAGAAATAAAAACACAGGAGTCATGCAACATTTAAAGAAATTACACTTTGGAACTTTTTTCAGGCATTCTGACAGGGGGACGTTACCCTGAGCAAACACGCATGGCTGTGGGGAGAAAATCATATAAGAAGCTTGATGAACAAATGTTCCTGCTGTCATTTTAGATTAGGTTAGTAGAGTGATGCTTTTATACATTTTGTAAAAGATATATTAAAGAAAATCTATTTTCAAAAATAAAGCTGCTGGACTTAGTGATCTAGAACACCATGCTGCTGATAATTTGACTTACAAGATTTGATTAAGAACCAAAGCTGTTTCATTGTCTTCCGTGCTAAACATAAAAATCCTATAATGACCTTTCAACCTTGATAGCAGTCATGGTCAAATTGACTTTTTTGTCTCTAAGGTTGATACTCTGTACAGTTAAATACATTATTTTTATTTGGATATTAATTCTAGTATCTGCTAATCTCATCAAGGTTTTTCAGTATTTTATTTTGTACTGATTTTTTTGTGTGTTTTTTCCCTCTTTTCACAGCAGTATTAAATACCAAACCTTCTTAGATATGGAAGTTCATTAGATATATGCCTTTGATGGTAGCCCTTTTCAGGGCTTCAGTTTCAAATACCTTGATGTAAAGCTTAAGAAGCCATTGTGTTGTAAGCCCTCCTTGATGTGCCTTATTTAGATCTGCATAGTAAATCAAGGAACGTAAATAACAAGGCAGCAGATGGAAGCATGTAGATAAGGCCAGTGAACAATTGTATTTGTATTTTGTTATGATGTTGACAGGAGCTAAAATTCACTAATCTAGTTCAACTGATCTGCATTTCAAAGAAATCTCATTTAGCTGCAACTTGAAGGCTTGGGGGATAAAGTTCTTTTATTGCATCTTTTGTTGCATTCTTCGTTAATTTATATGGTCAAGATTGAGCTCTGCTAAGTTAAAGAAGCATGCATGTTATACCGAGCATTAAAATACAACAGCAGCAGTAATGTCTAGATTTGAAACTGAGAATAATTACACTTTCAACAGAATGTCATAAAGAGTAGCCAATTCTGCCATTCTAACAAAACTGCCTTTTTAAGCTACACGAAAATTCATGTGCTTATCTTCTAGGGTGTGTTTGTCAGTTATTTGCACAGCTATAAAATATCACACACATTAAGGTGCTATTACGTACATATATGGGGCAAATTATTTGTGGCCAGCTTTTCCATTTTCAATCCTGCCGATATTAAATATATATATATATATATATATATATATATATACATACACACAGTGGGGGGGAAAATATTTGGTACCCCTGCTGATTTTGTTACATTTGCCTACCGACAAAGACATGATCAGTCTATAATTTTAATCCCCCCCCCCCCCAGAATAACACATTTCAAATAATTTATAAATTGATTAGCATTTTACTCAGTGATATAAGTATTTAACCTATTTGGAAAACATGACTTAGTACTTGGTGGCAAAACCCTTGTTGGCAATCACAGAGGCATCTCGAACGCTCAGTTCCCTCCACAGATTTTTTATGGGATTAAGGTCTGCAGACTGGTTAAGCCACTCCAGGACCTTAATGTGCTTCTTCTTGAGCCACTCCTTTATTGCCTTGGCTGTGCGTTTTGGGTCATTGTCATGCTGGAATACCCATCCACAACCCATTTAACTGAGGGAAGGAGGTTCTCACCCAAGATTTGATGGTACCTGGCCCCATCCATCGTCCTTTTAATGCAGTGAAGTTGTCCTGTCCCCTTAGCAGAAAAACACCCTCAAAGCATAATGCTTCCACCTCCATATTTGACGGTGGGGATGGTGTTCTTGGGGCCATAGGCAGCATTCCCCCTCCTCCATACACAGTTGAGTTGATGCCAAACAGCTGGATTTTGATCTCATCTGACCGCAACACTTTCACTCAGTTCTCCTCAAGATCATTCACATGTTCATTGGCAAACTTCAGACAGGCCTGTACATGTGGTTTCTTGAGCAGAGGGACATTGTGGCTTCTGCAGGATTTCAGTCCTTCACGGAGTAGTGTGCTGCCAATTGTTTTCTTGGTGACTATGGTCCCAGCTGCCTTGAGATAATTGACAAGATCCTCCCGTGTTGTTCTGGGCTGATTCCTTACCGTTCTCATGATCATTGAAACTCCACGAGGTGAGATCTTGCATGGAGCCCCAGACCGAGGGAGATTGACTGTTATTTTATGTTTCTTCCATTTGTGAATAATCACACCAACTGTTGTCACCTTCTCACCAAGATGCTTGGCGGTGGACAATCTGATTGATTGCTTCTGTGGACAGGTGTCTTTTATACAGGTAACACGCTGAGATTAGTAACACTGCCTTTAAGAGAGTTATCCTGCTCTCAGCTTGTTACCTGAGAAAAGAAAAAATGCTGGTGCACTAAGCTAGTCTCAGGCTCAAATAATACAAATAGGTGTGCGCATGCTGCAAATTCATAAATTAGAGGTTTTGGTTATATGAATTGGCATAATATGAAAGCTCCTCAGGGCACATTCTCAATAGGGTGAGAACCTACTCTCACCTCCTACATAGTAGGCATACAGAGTAGTTTATACTTCTACCAAAACCTTATTAATGTGTTGGGGGAGGTGCAAGTAAGCCTCTTCCCAATTAACCCCTGGACAGCAAGCTGCAACCAGACAAATGAGGAGCCAACAAATATGTGCAAACAGGTAAAAGAAAAAAAGCCGGTGCACTAAGCTCGTCTCAGGCTCACATAATACAAGTGTGTAAAATGAGGCCTACCAAACAGGTTTGAGCATGCTGCAAATTTACACATTTGTATTATTTGAGCCTGAGACTAGCTTAGCATACTGACATTTTTTGTTTTCCCCTCACATATTTGAGGTTGTTGGCTCCTCATTTGTCTGGTGTTTAGGTTGTGTGACATTATATGTAGTTATATGACACCTGGTACTTGTTTCTCTCATCAACATAAACATGAGCATTAGAGATTGGGCTAGGCCCATTAATTCCAGTAAAAGAAAATCTTAATACTTAATACTTAATACAGCATACCAAGACATTTTGGACAATGCCATGCTTCCAACTTTGTGGGAACAGTTTGGTGAAGATCCTTTTCAGCATGACTATACCTCAGTTCACAAAACATGGTGCATAATGACATTGTTGGATGAGTTTGTTGTGAAAGCTTAACTGGCCTGCACAGAGCCCTTACCTGAACCCAATTGAACACCTTTGGGATGAACTGGAATGGAGATTGCGAGCCAGGCATTCTTGTCCAACATTAGTGCCTGACCTCACAAATGCTCTACTGGATGAATGGACAAAAATTCCCACAGAAAAACTATTGTGGAAAGCCTTCACAGGGTGGAAGCCCAAAGCAGGGGTGTAACTAGAAACCTCAGGGCCCCGGTGCGAGAATCTGTTAAAGGTCCCCCAACCCATCTACCCCCTTCTC
>VKOC01003630.1:0-13575 GCA_009364415.1 Spea multiplicata
TATGAAACCGGAAAGGGGTCTTATGATTGTGATGTCATAATGCTATCATCATTTTAACATTATGACATCATAAGGGGAGTTTTCATTGTAATATTATAATGTTTTAGTTGTGTTACCATTATGAGATACTAAAGAGGTGTTTTGATTGTGACATCATAATGCTATCATTCTTTTATCATTATGACATCATAAAAGAGTGTATTGATTATGACATCATAGTGATTTAGTTGTCTTATAAATATGACACCGGAAAGGGGTCTTATGATAGTGATGTCATAATGCTATGATCACCTTAACATTATGACATCATAAAGGGGAGTTTTGATTGTAATATTATAATGTTTTAATTGTGTTACCATTATGAGATACTAAAGAGGTGTTTTGATTGTGACATCATAATGCTATTTTATGAAGTGGTAGTATGGGTGATGCAAACGGTAGCAGGTGACAGACAGGTCTGGTTGCAACCCCTGTCTCCCAGTTAATGCAGGGGTTGTGGGTACGAAGCCAGGGAAGTCCCAATATAATCAGAGAAATAGGGGAAGGAGCAATGTCGAAGCGAAGAGTCTCCACATGCCTATCTCCCAACTTGACGAGTAGAGGGATGGTTTCCAGGACAATAGGACCCGTATTTAAGGGACTGCCATTGACGAGCACAATGGAGAGGGGATGCTTCTTCCGTCGAGTAGGGATGGAGTGAGTCTGAACATAAGTAGAGTCTATAAAGTTACCGCTGGAGTCGATCATGGCTGGGAGGATAATAGCTCCTCTATTCCACTGTAATGATACGGAGAGGGAAAGGTAAGCAGATGTTGCAGATAATTGATCAGAACGAAGTTGACGATGTGCTATAGGCCTCTTACCCTTAGCGTGGCGAGCCCTTGCTCTGCAGTCCTTGAAAATATGGCCAGGTTTGCCGCAATATAGGCACAATCCTAGGGTCCGGCGACGTTCTTTCTCAGCAGCTGATAATGGACCTCTGACAATGCCAATCTGCATGGGCTCCTCGTGGGAAGAAGATGATGGTGGTGGTTGCGGAGACCTTACCGGAGGCCAGGCAGAGGTGGTAGCCAACCGTTCCCTTCGTCTCTCAAGGAGGCGACGGTCAATCTGGGTGACAAGTGTAATAAAGTCCTCCAAACTGGTAGGGATTGAAGTGCGGGCCAGCTCATCTTTTACGGCCTCTGAGAGACCCCAACGGAATTGGTCGTGTAATGCGGCCTTGTTCCAGGAAGAGTCAAGAGCCAGATGACGGAATTCGGTTATATACTCCTCCACTGGTTCTCAGAGTGGATGTGGCGGAAGAGGCTCTGAAAGGGTCATCGTAGAGGGTGTCAAGGGCCTGCCGGAATGAAGGCCAGGAATCCAGGGCCGAGTTTTGGTTGTGGATCAAGTTATGAGCCCACATCTGAGGTTCATCTGCCAGCAGGTGTGAACCTTAACATAGTCCGTAGCATAGGTTCTGGGCTTTAACAGTTTGACAGGAGGTGATGATTGTGTCATAGCAGTCATTTGCTGAGACAGGGTAGTGAGGGCCTCTGTAAATCCTGCAGGCTCCATGAGAGCTCAGTTATTATGTCAGGAACGGATTAAAGGGAACCTGGAGCTCACTATGCAGGAAGAGGCACTTAGTAGATAAGGCCCACGGTACACGGGCGGGCAGCAAAGGTATAGGAGGATCAGGCAGGCCAAAGTCAGGACACAAGCCGAGGTACGGTACACGGGCGAGCAGCGAGGTACATGAGGATCAGGCAAACCAAAGTCAGGACACGGGCCGAGGTACGGTACACAAGCGGCCAGCGAGGTACAGGAGGATCAGGCAAATCAAAGTCAGTACACGAGCCGTTTAGTGGATAAGGGTCAGACAGGAGCGAGGTCAGAGGAAAGCCAGGTAGGTACATGGAAAAGTAATCACAGGGAACGCACTCAGGATATGGCAGGAAGCACAAAAACTGTTTTTAAACTTGTCGCCTGGGGGAAGCTCCGCCCCTAAGTGGGAAGACACTGTAGCGAGTTCCCATGAACGGATGGAGGAGGCAAAGGAGGACGCGCTCGATCTGATGCCCGCGGGAAGCGGGCATCCAGGTAGGTTGCCCTGGCGGGTCGCCGGACCCTGACAGTTGCGGGTCGCCGGACCCTGACAATTACAGAGGGAAAAGTACATGACAGGGGGTAGGAAATCTGGGAAATCTTCTGTCTGACAGAGGGCTGTGGGTAAAGAATATGACAGTGGCAGAGGATCTGACAGCAGGCATATTACATAGGACTGGTGCAAGGAAATTTACAAGAGGCTGGGGTAAGAGATGCGATAGGGCGCAAGGAATCTGATGGGGTGGGAATATGACATGAGGGAGATGTAAAACATGGGCGAGATGTAATGGTGGGGGAAAAAAACAAGACAAGAAAGAAGAGAAGCTTAATTTAAAAAATGATAGGGCGTATTGACAAAAGAGTTAAATTAATGACTTTTAATAACCTTAATAACAATTCGCATGCCAGACACATCACAGAAAAACATGCAGTTAATGACAATTGAAGTGCCTGGCACGTCATGGGGTTAAATGAGTTTAGAAAGCGATCAACAATTGAGGCATTTAGCAACACCCAAAAAACTTCAAGAAAATCTCCAGAGAGATCACAAGTGTCATACTGGAAGGCAGCATGCATTTACCAATATGGCTTAGATAATCCATAATAATAATAATAATAATCATACGCCATATTCAAAAGACTTCCATGTAACGATTAATCTCAACCACTCCAAAAAATAAAAAATGATAGTGTAGTATGATCAATAACCCGAATTTAATTTAAAAAAACATCCAATGGTCGCACTCAGAATATGTACGAATGGTTCAGGCCTCAACAAAAACCTCCTTGTTATGTATCCAAGCGTATCCACCCACGAATATGGAAGAGAAGAAAAGCGCATCTACCATGGGATGGTATCTTCCAACACTTATAAACACGCAATGATTAGTTGCACTTAAATTTAGATGAATCTCATGCATAGATAATTCATTTGTATCACCCGGACTTATGATGACACTTGTATATTATGGGTTGACCTCTTCCTCTGGAGGAGAATCCGCAATTTTTTCTTTTGTTTTCTTGTTTCAAATAATGTTTGTCCACATTAAATAAAGTGCAAGTGCTTATGTGAATCAAGAGTAAAATGAGATTTGATGTCTGCTGTGGATGTGGAGGTAGATTAGAATTAATGTATAAACTATTCCTACAGAGATGAATTTGTGTAATCCATGATCTGATAAGAAATGTATTGCGGGACATAGCCCTGTAAAAATCAATCAAATAAATAGTCTATACGTATATATAAAATATATAATTCAATATATTTTTTTATTTTATTTTGAATATATCTGTTCAATATGATAGTACGGTTAAAACATTTAGAAAATGTCCATATAGAGTGATAAAAAAGTCTGAAAAAGTCAAAAAAATACTCCTCAACGCGTTTCGCCACACTATGGCTTCCTCAGGAGGTTTGTGTCCGGTTCTCTTGTGTTCTTTCTTTTATGTTCCCTGTCGACTTCTGTGTTGTGGGTCTCCCATTCCTCCGCTCCTCCTGACATAATGACATTCAGGGTGCGTGTTGCATATGAGCCGTCCTACATGTGCTGCTGCTGTTACGTTCTCTCTATTTTCATTGCTGTTAAAGTTTTGTGGGAACCAGGGAAGTCAATCCTGCATCTTTCTTCTCATCCCAGCTTTCTTGAGTACTTCTCACACACCTAGGTACAGCTGATGGGTGATCTCTGATGATACTGTGTCTTGCAAATAAAAACGAGATGATTAGAACACAGCGTCTGTTCTTTTTTGGTGTATTAAGGGGAACAACCGTATAAGATATGAATGGAGAGGATAATGGTACTGGTGCCTATCTATTTTCAGAACAGTGAGTGTGATGAAACTGCCGTCCAATTAGAAGGAAGAGAGAGGGTAAGTGAAATAAATATGGGTAGTTAATTTTGAATATGTTGGCTAGTCAAAAAGAGAAACAGAGTGGATCTTTAAATTAAAAACCTTTAGGTGTCAATTGCACCCGCTCCCTTGATTTGTATTTGATTTGTATCAATTTCACCCGCTCCCTTGATTTGTATTTGATTTGCATCAATTGCACCCACTCCCTCTGTTGACTAATTATGGGCTAACGAGGGGGCGTGAGCATAGACCAATCTCTAGACAAAGTAAGTTTTATATAAGGTGCAGTAGCAGCAACATACATTTAAGCCATGATTGAGAACCGTAAGGTTTGAAACACGTTGGCGTATTTTTTCTCAATCACTTGAGCACATCTCTTTTTTTCTCTATTATGTTTTAACTGGTCTAATTAAATTTTGAATTTTTAAACCCTTATTTGTGGAGCTGGATCTTCTATCTATACTGTTATTTGGATTAACCGAGGATATGGCTCGGCCTTCTATCCCCTGCTCCCTGCAATTTGAAGCGTCTCTGCAAAACATCTGAATGGCGAGCTGGAGTTATATTTCTTTTTTGTTACATTTAGGAAAGGGGGCTTGAATCTAGAAATATTTTGTATAGACCACATGTTCAGTATGTAAATATCCTAACACCTGAGTCTAGAAATAGACATACTGACTTTTGTATAGATGCTTTTGTATAGATCGCGTTTTTAGCACGTAAATATCCCGATACCACATTTTAGAATAGGTATGGACATCTTTCACTATACATTCTAAAGGAAACCGGCCACTTATGTGACATACAGGACAGGAAAAAATATAACCAGTATAGGGTTGCTGCTGTACACTCGATCAATAAAGGAGAGTATTCCTTTAATTACTTTTATTTAGACACTGGTTTTTCACTCTTTATATTTCATATGCCATATTGAAAGGCTGTATACCTGTATGCCAGTAATAGCAAGAACATCACTAACTCACATTTCATAGGGAGGGAACTACGTACTGGCACTATACTAGGGAAAAGAAAATTTACGGCAAGACAAATTATTATTTTTCACTGGGTATAGTGGCAGTACGTATGGGATATAAAAAGATCCCTTACATGGGTGGGATTGAGGCATTGACTGCTTGAAGAACATGATGGCCAAAAGCAGCTTCTGAAGCCGCAGAAAGGTCTAACCTATAAAAGTATTCCACGAAGACCAGGTTGCCGCTTTGCAAATTTCTTCTGGGGAAGCCAAAGCCTTAGCCACCCAGGAAACTTACGTAGATCGAGTAGAGTGGGCACGAATATGAGAGGGTACATCAACTTTACAGGACACATACACATAGGCCAAACGAATTGTATCAGTGAGCCACCTAGCCATAGTAGATTTTGACACCGCCTGGCCCGTAGATTTACCATGAAACTGAATAAACAGGTGGTCAGATGAACGAATTGTTGCAGTATGTCGTAAATAGATCTGAAGAGCTCTTTTAACATCCAAAGAATGCCACTTGATCTCTGTCCGGCGAAGTAGGATTAGGAAAAAAGGTAGGTAACACTATAGGCTGATTGATAGTCCGTGACAATACTTTTGGCAGAAAAGATGGCCGAAGATGCAGAACCACTTTATCCTGATGAAACACAATGAACTCACTGGAGGCTGAGAGAGCTTGAAGTTCACCCACTCTTCTAGCTTAAGTGATGGCGACCAAAAATGCAGTTTTAAAGGAGAGGAGTTTTAGAGATACCTACTGTAATGGTTCAAAAGGCTCAGCACATAAAGCCTTAATAACCAGAGAAAGATCCCAGGGAGGAACCGATGATCTTGAGGGAGGCCTTTGTATAGAAATAGCTTTGAAAAAACGCCTAATAAAAGGATCTGAAGCCAAGTCCAAAAGTAGGAAGTGACTCAGGGCAGACACTTGCCCCTTCAGTGTAGCCACCTGAAGACCTGCACCAAACCCCCTCTCGAGAAACTGCATGATGACGGGAACCGACGGAGGATAACTGCAAATTTTGATCCCGGCACCATTCTAAAAATGGCCCCCGTGAATACCTTTCTCCTGCAAAATCAGCCTTGCAGCATCCATGCTGTTAAGCGAAACATCTGGATGGTGTGTAGATGGACATTGAGGTTTTCCAGAAGATCTGGAGATGCTGGAAGTTCCCATGAACAAATCTGGAGCAGATCCGAGAACCAGCCTCGGTTTGGCCAGAAGGGAAGGATTGCAAGCACCCTGGCTTTGTCCTTCTTGATCTTCTGCAGGATCCACGGGATAAGTGCTATCGGCGGAAACACATGGGCTAGGGTGAAACGCCATGTCACTGCTAGCCTGTCCAGAAAATGAGGATAGTCCATTTTGTAGCCATGAGGTCTACTTCTGGACGACCAAACGACTACCAACTTGTTGAAGATAACTGAGCTTAGAGACTACTCTGCCTGAGAATATCTGCCCCTGCTTACATTGTCTGCCAGAATATTGAAAGCCCCCCTGATATGACATGCCGACAGATCCGACAGAAACGTTTGGGCCCACGCAAAAATCTCCGAACACAGACAATTCTTGTGCCTCCTTGTCTGTTGAGGTAAGACACTACCGTCACAATGTCGGACTGAACTTTTACATGCCGGTTGATTATCCAAGGCTTGAACGACTTTAGGGCTTAAAAAACAGCATTCAGTTCCTTGTAATTAGATAACTGACTTGCCTCTTCTCGAGACCATCTTCCTTGGGCTTTGTGAAACCAAAGGTTGTCTCTGAAGCATCTGTTGTGACAATGTACCAGTCTACTGGTCGAAAACCGAGCCTGTTGCAAAGTTTTGTCCTTACTTTCCACCAATTGAGATGGTGCAAAACTTCTCTTGAAATCTGAAGCTTTGAATCTAATTCCTCTTGAGACCTGGACCAGCTGGAAAGAATTTGCCATTGAAATGGTCTCATCCTTATTCTGGCCCATCTTATTGCTGGAATGGCAGATGTTAAGAGACCCAGAAGACTCATTGCTTTTCTGACGGTACAAATTGGATTTTGTAGCAGATGGTTCACTGCCCGTCTGATCCGCGTGATCTTTTGAGAAGGAAGGTGCAAAGAGAGGGAAACCATTAAGGTGCAAAGAGAGGGAGTCCATTAATTGATTCTCCTGGCTGGAGTAAGATTGGATTTTTCTATGTTTACGATCGATCCGTGTTGTTCCAAAAACGCTATTGTAGTTTTTAAGTGGTAGTTGAGTATACTTGGAGAGGATGCCTTGAGAAGCCAGTCGTCGAGATACGGGATGGTGGCCAAGCCGCGAAGTCTCAACTGCGCCGCCAGGGGACAGAGAAGCTTCTTGAAGACTCGCAGAGTGGTTGCCAAACCAAAAGGATGAGCTTTGAACTGAAAATGCTTCAGGCCGTTGTTTGTTCTTATCGAAAATCGCAGATACTTTGTGGAACTTCTTGCAATAGGGACGTGTAGATACGCATCTTTTAGGTTTAAGGTGACCATAAAATCTCCCTCTCGGATGATGTGGGTAACGGATAGAATGGGTTCCATTCTGAAACGTTGATAAGCAATACAACGGTTGACAGCAGAACCGGTTAAATGGAGAACCGGACAGAATTTGACGTTTGGTTTGGGAACAAGACAAATTCGGGAATAAACTCCTTTCCATTGATGTCCCATGGGAACTTGTTCGATGACTCCTTTTTTTTTAACAACTTGAACACTTTGTTTTTTCTTTTTGTGAGGTATGCAGAACACAGGAAGTGGTCGCGAGGAATCTCGAAAAACCTGATCTTACAAAAACTATTTGTCTTATCCATGCGTTTTCTGTAGACTGAAACCATGCTTCCTGAAAGTGTTGCAGGCGACCTCCTACTATGTCAGAATTTTCTTTGGTTATCCTGCCTGCTATTCTTGGAACGGAATCTACCATCTTTGTTTTGCCTTCGAAAGGAATAGGATTTACCAGAAGATCTGGCAAATCTCTGCTTATTGTAAGGATATCTTCTGGGCCATTTAGGTTTAATATCCTGTGGAAGAGCTCTCTTGGTTTCTGACATTTGTTTAATCAGGTCTTCCAATCATGAACCAAAAAGTCTCCCTTGTTCAAACGGAAGGTCACATAGGGCAGCTTTAGAGGATGTATCCGCATTCCAAGATCTCAACCATATCGCTCGTCTGGCCACTGATGACAGCCCCATGGAGTGGGAGGAAAGCTTCACAACCTCTTCCAAGCTGTCGCTTAAATATTCATTAAATAATCTTACATTTTGGAAAAGAGTTACAATTTCTTTATCGGCATCCTCCAAAAAGTATTCCTCCATTCTCTGTAGCCAAAGAGCCTGAGCCTTTACAACAGCTGCTCCTGTTGAGGCCACTTTACTTTGAAACACAGCTGTCTGAAACAGAAAGCCAAATTCATCCTCTGAATCATACGAATTAACCTCAGAAGATGAGTGGGAGCATTCTCCAGAAGAACGATCTGACGATGCTGAAGATGCCTTTTACGCTTCCTAGCAGGTGACTCAGGTACAGGAGCTTTAGTCGCATCCTTAAAGGCTTGGCAGGTCTGGGATAAATTATCTTGAAACCAGCATAAGAATGACTGCATGTCTTTTTGTTTATCTTTTGCCATGATGTCCGCAGCACACTGTTGGCAAGTCTTTTTCCTATAGCTGTCCGGGAGCGGCGTATTACACTCTGCTAGATGTCTAGCTTTACAAGCAGCTTTTTAACAGGAGTAGCAGGTTTGTCTTTATCTGGAGATGCAGGGTTTAACATCGTTAGTAGATAAGACCCAAATATAAATCCACTGGAAGACAACCATGTGGGAGTTAGGTGACACGGGAACCGGTCTTGACACACACTCTTGTGGTCAGTCAGGTTTGCACAGCTTTAAATAGGCTATCCATTAATAAAAAATGATGCCATAAAGCCGATCCACCCCGCGCATGCTCAGATCGCGTTACAGGATCACAGTGGAACGCATAGCCACCCGGGCGTGCGTTCCACGTAACTGCGCATGCTCCTCCTCCATACAAATAAAAAACAGAGTGAAACGCCTTCTCTGTAAGGCTGTTCTAAGGCACGCTGCACTGAACTTCCACCCGGGAAGATTTACTGCAGCTGAACACTCTCCTCCCTGGCAACAACCCATGTGCCGCACCATCTGAAGAATCCGTGAAGCTGTTAACCCTACGAGGGACAAGAAAGAACTGAGGACTCATCTAGTTAGCCAGCTTTTATTGTTAAGGGGGGAGGAGTTTTTTAACCCTTACTTGGTCTTTCAGAAGCTTGTCCTAAGGGGAAGGGACAAACCATACGTACTGCCACTATACGCAGGGAAAAAAACGAGAGTGATCAGAAGTGCCATATTGGAAGGCAGGATGTCTTTTCCAAGATGGCTTAGATACATTAGTATTAATTTGGCTGTGCATATCATCAGAAAACTACAAGATTAACTGAGGTGGAGATGGTATGAAGGATTACATAATTGTAAATATCTATTTATGCTGCAAACATTTCAGCTATACAAGGCCTTTGTCAGGGCAAAAATAAGTTTTATAGCTACAGTATCTCACAAAAGTGAGTACACCCCTCACATTTTTGTAAATATTTTATTATATCTTTTCATGTGACAACACTGAAGAAATGTCCCAGGCGGCACTTTTGAAGAGGCGGCACTTTGCCGCCCTAAGCGCCTTTTTTTTAGGGTAAATCAATATTTATTGAAATTTTCAAGTTTTCAAAGTTGCAGAGATACAGAAAGGAAAAATCGGGGAAGGGAAATTAGGGAACACAGGCACCAATACAGCATATAAGAGCCGATCGGACTCTAGGGATATAGGTAAGGTGGCGGGAGCCACGGAGGGCACGAGCCAAATACTTGCCAGGCTTGTCACGAAACAGTGCTTTGTTACGCAAGTAAGAGCAGTTGTGTTTATCGCTAAGGATGGTGGCCAGCTGCCCACGGAGAAGCGTAAGTTGCTGTAAGACGTCCCCGGACAGAGAGGTCTTATGGGCCTGTTCGAGCACCACGATGTGCTCACACAAGGAGCTGATCTCCCTCCCTGCCGCCCTCTTTCGCTGGGAGCAGAGCTGTATATAATGTCCCCTGATCACACTTTTATGGGCTTCCCAGACTGTAAGCGCCGGGACCTCGGGGGACAAATTTTCACTAAAGTAAAGGGATAAGGCTTGAGAGGTCTCGTCGCTCACCACCTCATCAGAAAGGATAGCGTCATTCAGACGCCAGGAGCGCTTCATGGGGCGAGTCAGAGGCGAGGACATGGTTAGTATCACAGGGGCATGGTCGGACCACGTTGTCAGTCCAATAGCAGCCCTGCGCAGAAGGACAGCATGATGATAGGGAATAAAGAGGTAGTCAATACGTGAATAAGAGTTATGAGGGGTGGAGAAGAAAGTATAGTCCCTATCAGAGGGGTGCAGAGCCCTCCAACAGTCAACAAGGCGGTATGAGGAGAGCAGAGAAAGAATAGAACCCGGCGAGGGACGCGGGAATGGCCAGAGGAGGTATCCATAGAAGGGTGTAGAGCCACGTTAAAGTCACCCCCTAACACCAGAATCCCCTCAGCAAAGTCCTGCAGTCGAGTCAGGATCCATTTCAAAGACACATGTTGGCCCCGGTTAGGGAGGTAAAGGTTAGCAAAAGTATATGTCTGGGTCGCGACAGTCCCCTTGAGAAACAGATAACGCCCGTCTGGATCAGCGCAAACACCCAGCTCCTGAAAGGGGAGAGACTTAGAGAGAAGGATGGCAACTCCTTTCGACTTCGAGGCAGGGTTAGAGCTAAAGAAACCAGTAGGGTAGAACCGGTTAGAAAGCCTAGGGACTTTCTTGGACAAAGGCTACATCAACCTTTTCCTTGCGCAAATCGTTTAACAGATGTGAATGTTTCTCCAGGATGTTGAGACCCCGGGCATTAATAGAGAGAAATGTGAAGGCCTTTGTCGCGTCAGTAGGCGACATTGTACAGGGAAGGGGAATGGAAGAAAGAAGAAAAAAAAAGAAAAAAAGGGGGGGGCTGAATAGAAAGGGAGAAGGGAGAGGGAAAGAAGGGAGGAAAAAAGGGCTGAGGGAAGGATCAGGAGCCCCAAGTAGGGGACTGAAACACACCTGACTTCTGCCGAGACGGCAAAAAAAGGAAACCACCACCCAGAAAAGGAAGGCGGGGCCGAATCGACAAAAAATAGGCAATACACGCGGGGAGGCGAGCAACCAGACAAGGAAGAGAAACCCTCCCCACCGCTACATACTGGCGCGGTAAGGAAACCTGAATAGAACCTAGCACAATATAACCAGGAAATACAGAACAGCATAAATACAAGTGAAGACAACCATGGGTATGGTCACAATGTATATAAAACAGGCCACTAAGGTGAGAATAGAGCAGCCAGAGAGACGGTGCACAAAAGGCCCCCAGGTGCGAGGAGAGACGTGTGGAGGCATCATGTAGAATACGTAAAAAGGTAGAGGCCAAAGAATCGTGTGTGAGCGAGTGTAGGCAGAAAACCCAGAGGGGGGGGGACCCAGCATATATATATAGATAAAAATAGTGTAGGTGTGTGTGTGTGAGGATGGACAGTGAGCCCCGAGAAGGGGAACGCAGGCCAGTGGCCAGAAAACGGAAAATGCGTCACCAGTGGGGCACAGTGGAAAAAAATCAGAGCGTATATAAATAGGGCTATGGGCGCATAGGCAAACATAAACAATATAGAATTATACATATAGAAAGACATGTGCAGATACATGTGTGTGCATGGAAGCAGGCAGCCAGCCCCGAGAAGAGGAATGCAGCACCCCCGGGAGAAACTAGGGAGAGGCCGAGGGCCAGGAAAGAGGAACAGTGTCAGCTGCGGTTCACAATGCAAATAAACGAAATCCCACACAACCACCCAACACCAAACCGACGACGTGTGTTGAGAGGCTTGCGGATAGAGATATGTGTACAGGTGTAGGTGCGTGAAAGAAATAATAATAATAAAAAAAAACAAAAAAAAACAGTAATAAACGAGTAGTGAAGGCATCAATATGAGTGTGAAAATAGCAGTAGGGCATAAGTACCAGAAGTCACGATTATTCCTCAGCAGACCGTGCCCGCAGGGAAGGTAGGGCTCCCGGGAGCACGTCAGAGTCCAGCGGAACTCCCCTAGGTCGAGGGTGCGGGGTTCCTCGTGAGCGGTAGGGCAACAGAGGACGCGACGGCCCTCCCTCAGGCTCGAGGCCCAGGAAAGTCCAGTCAGGGACGTGTAGAGAAGGCAGGCCAAGCGCGTGTAAAACATCTGGAAGCTCATGGTAATACCGCAGCATAAGGGAGGTGTTGTCATGGCGTATCACCAGGGCAAAGGGGTGCCCCCACTGGTAAGAGATGCGCAGACGTTGTAGCTCAGAAGTCAAGGGCCGCAGGGCCCGCCGCACCTGCAGGGTGAGGTCAGAGATATCGTGGTAGAAGGTGATTTGATGCCCCTGCCAAGGCCACGAGCCCACCTCCCTAGCACGCATCATGACGGACTCCTTGAGGGTATAGTCCGTGAAGTGGCAGACTATGTCTCTCGGAGGGCCGGACGGATTACCTCTGGGCCGCAGGGCCTGGTGAACATGGTCCAGAACCTCAGTAGCAGCAAACGCGCGACCAAGGAGGCCGGAGATCAGGGACGACAGCAGCGCAGGCAGATCTTCAGAGGCGTCAGACTCAGGAACACCTCGGATCCTTACATTATGGCGGCGGCCCCTGTTATCCAGGTCCTCAATACGACGACGGAAATTCCCCAGGTACCGGAGAAACTGGTGAGTATCACGTTGAGTCTGTTGGGCAGCGTCCTGCTGAGTCGAGGAGGTGTCTTCCAGAGCAACCACCC
This sequence comes from Spea multiplicata, assembly GCA_009364415.1. NCBI lineage: Eukaryota > Metazoa > Chordata > Amphibia > Anura > Pelobatidae > Spea > Spea multiplicata. The sequence continues at coordinate 12,797 of VKOC01003630.1, forward strand.
TGTGCTCCAGGGAGGTTAAGTTGGTCCGCAGGGCGGAAACCTCGTCCCTCACCACCTGTTTAAGTTCAAGGATCAGCGTTGAGAAATCCGTACACCATGGAGCGGAGGAGAACAATTGCCGGAGCTCAGGCATAAGAGGTTGAGGTGGTACCGCGGCGCCATCCTCAAAGGAGGACGAGCTGGCGGGAGACTGTGCCTCGTGGTCACCAGAGGCCTGTGAGGCCAGATCAGCAGGAGTGCGGAAATACTCCCGCAGGGAGGCAGAAGTCAAACGCGAGCGGGCACTTGGCGTAGAAGGGTCCTCGGGCTGCTTCTTGTTGTGACCCATGGCAAAAAAAAGACAAGTAAAGACAGGTTTCAGGCTGAAAAAGGGCGAGCAGCAGCGGAGCTGGGAGATTATGCGGCCATCTTCCTTCGCGGCTGGACACGCCCCTCCGCGCCTTTTTTTTTTAAGCAGAGGAGAGATAGTGGCGCCGAGTGGTTTTCACTTATCAAGTTGTCGCTCGACACCTCTTTCTCTCCTCTGCAAGCCCTCTAGCTCGGTCTCGGTGCCAGCTTGTAATGATGAGTGTCGGAATATGACATCACCGTGGCAGAGACTCGCTGCAGTAGATAATAGGGAGGGAGGGAGAGAAAGGGTAGATAATGACCCCTGGCGTCAGCGGGGGGGCATTTTAAACTTCGCCCCAGGCAGGCATTGTCTTGGGTCGGCCCTGGCCATGTAGACCATTTTGATGAAGTGTGCAGCGTATGGTCTGAGCACTGCCAGGATGGCCCCC
>VKOC01003631.1:0-68618 GCA_009364415.1 Spea multiplicata
TATATATTACATACTTATATATATATACTTACAGTTAGATGAGTGTCACAGCCATGTGGTTCTGGCCTGGAGAAGGAAGGGGCGGGGCCAGTTGTCACGGTGATTACAGGGAGGGGGAGTAAGTAGGAGCTGCTGCTGCTGTGAGACGGTGAGTCAGTGAAACGGATTATATAATGAGGGGGATTTTTCAGAGCGTTTGCTCTGAAAAAACCCTCATTTTATAATCGATAATAATCGATTCAACTAATCGATAATGAAATTCGTTGGCAACGAATTTCATTATCGATTATTATCGATTTTATCGATTAGTTGTTGCAGCCCTACTATTAACATCTTTAATCCATAATGACCAAGTAGGTTTTATTAAAGGTAGACAAGCATCTGATAACGCAAGAAAACTGATTAATGTCATTCAGATTTCGGAAAAATAAATAAATCCATGTGCAATTCTTTGCTTGTCATCCAAACTACTTCAATTCAATATTCCGGTCTCACCTGAGATTGCTCTTTTAGGAGCAGTACATCATGGTATCTCCAGATCTAAATCAAAATTACTGGAATATATATACTGTTAGCTACCAAAATTGCCAGTTAGGAAATGGAAAAATAACACGGGTCCACAATTTTCAGAAGTCCTGCATATTTTATTAGATATAAAAAACATGGAATACATGTCTCATTATTTTTCAGATTCAGTGGCTTTATATGATCAGGTCTGGGCTCCTATATCCAATATAGACCTCGAAAAAACTCTTACTTAATATGGTACTTCTTAACAGGTTATTCTTTCTTTTTGTAGACTGGTAAGTAAAAAGGAGGGGAAGGGGAATGAAACATATATTATGCATATGTATGTAGGGATATATATCTTTGTATATGGATTTGTGTAAATGGGCCCATGGAGAGACATGTATTATTTTTTTCTTCTCGACTTAATAGTAATGAATTTTCCGTATATATCATATAATATGTGTAGTTATGTTTGGATATGCTACTGTAACAATGCAATGTATTTTAGTTTGTTTATAAGTAATATTAATAATTGGTTCACAATAAGGTAGAAACAAGGCCAGTGGTTTTTGTTTTCTAAGTCAGGAGTATTTTCTCTTCATATTGTATCCAGCTAATATATTCTTATTTTAATATTCATTAATTTATTATTTTCATGGACTGGAGCCAATTCAATAATTGGAGACCAATTTGGAATTGAATATCAGTTGTAACACATTTTCTTCAACTCGTTGTTATTGTTAGTTACTATAGTCTAGGAAATAAAAAATTAAATAAAAGTTATTGAAAAAAAAATAATGTGCAGTACTGTACCGAATAAGTCAGTGATGTAGTGAATTGTTTTGGAAAGAACAGTTTTTATTATTAATCCACGTATGATAAATTATATCAGATGTGCTGCCCTTAGGACATGTGATTTGGAAATGTTTGTGTATTACATTTAAGCTCTATTATGATGTCCTATTATGGATAGTGTTATAGATGTTGGTGCCATCTGGTGGCTGTTTGCTGTAATCACCAGCTTCTAATACTTGCGCATCTTAGCCCTGCCTCCCAGGAGTTGCATAATGTTGGAGGTTGTAAAGAATGAAGAATTTCCTTTCCTGCCCCTGCAGAGGATTATGGGTAAGAGAAGGCCATATTTTCTCACCACATGAGCTGGGAAGCTGGCACCTGGTCTCAATCTCTCTTCTAATGCAATCATCATCGGTAAGAGATAGGGTTTATCATTTCCTCAGTCACCTCACTGCTTTCAGTAGCTTTAGAGACACTTTATTTTTGTTATAGTTGTTATATTTCTATATTAATAGTCAACAGCCTTTTTAGATAGTTTGCAGTCTGGCTTACTTGCATATGGCCTATCACACTTGGTAACATGCTATAACAACTGTATTATTGTAATGGTGTATTATATTTATATAATCTGTATTCTTACAGTTTGCATCATTCTGGTTTTCCCTCAGTTTTACCCCATCCCTACGGCTGGTTAATAACGCTACAGACTTCAACCTAGTCTCATTTATTGACTTGTAGGAGGGCGTTTAGCTGCCTGTTGAGCTCCACATAGACCCTGGGGGTATGTGTAGTGGAGACAGGACATCAGAGATGGCTTCGCACTATTCCCTCCCCAAGAGTGTGGCCATACCAAGCTTCAAGTAAGTCACATCAAAATGACCTAAAAGTTATGCTTTCATGTCAAAAACATGTGAAGTCTCTGTATCATTGCCAGGCTGGGTCTTTGCTCTTCCTTGTTGTTCTAGTCCTCATCACTATATGAAGGTTGAAGAAGCTGAGATTCTGCTCCCTCCTCTACGTCAAAAGACTGAGCTTTCTTTACAGTTCTTCTCCGGAGAAGCCACCAAATGAAAAACGGCTTGGCTGTCGAGAGTATGATAGGCCCAGTTATAACCACAGCCATGGCTACAGTTTCAGGGGCCAGGATGGATGGAGTGCTACTAAGGTCTTTACTTGGAGATTGAGCCTGTGAGCATGACTGGTTTTCGGCATTGTAGGTGGATAAAGATGAGCATGCCTCACTGTACCAAGGGACCTTTCCATATTCTGTACTACCTACAGAAATGGTATAGATGCTGTTAGCCATCAGCACTGCAGTTGTCATGATGCAATCCACCATTTCCAGATGCCCAAAGACAGATCCAAGGCCACAGCTGGCGCTATAAATGTCAATATGCTGTGGATATTTCCCAACTTTACTTAATATTTATATTGTTATGTATTACATTGTTATGTTAAGTATATATATGTTAAATAAATGTATTCCTATTTTAAAATAATGTGCACTAAATATTTATATTGTTATATTGTTATGTATTACATTGTTATGTTAAGTATATATGTTAAATAAATGTATTCCTGTTTTAAAATAATGTGCAGTACTGTACCGTTTCTATAGTTTCTTGGTGAGGCTGCTTGATTTGTGAGGCTGTCTTCACACTCAGCTGCTTGTTCAGCACTGGAGGGGTTAATGTTCGCTTGCAGCCTTTCCCAATGCGCGTTACCGACCTCAATGCGCAGGTAGCTCTGAGACTAGGGGCATTGCTAGGTCTCCAAAAGATCCAGTGCTACATAACATAGCAGATTTAATAGCAGTGGAGTCCGCTTTGGCAGCGGTTACTGCGCACGCACGCACGCACGCATGCACACACATTTCTTGTCTTGTTTTGTCTAAAGGCCGTCCCGTACAGCGGGCAATTACTCTCAAGAAATCCATGTATAAAGTGAATGTAGAGGCAAAAGGTGATCAGTATTAACTATTTGCCTACCCAGAATCCCTTGTCGTTGTGGAAGCACCATGAGATTTCTGAGGGGAAAAACAGGCTTTCTGCCTCGTCTGGTGTCTGTAGATGAGTGTTTATTAATATTGTTTGGCATGGAAATTGGTGCATACATTCTTTTCCTATTGGGGTTAGAAAATATAATTCCAGTATGCATTATACTTAAATACAAGAATGGAGTGCTCATTTTAATTTTGTCTTCATCTTCTAACAAATTTTTGTCAATACCAAACAGCAAAGGGTCCACAGATACATTTTATGGAAATATGAAAATGCTGACAATTTTAAACCACGTATAGCCTTTATTTGCAAAACTTTATGTGATCATTTGTGCTGAAGGAGCTATTTTATTGCCACTTCATAGTAATCCCTTCTCCACAGTTCTTAATGAGCTGACCCTGAAACGCTTGAAATATTAACCCTTTAATAGCCCATCATAAAGATTGTACGTTGTTGCTTGCCAAATGTGTTACCAAAATGGTACATGGAAACCTCGATTTGTCATTCTTTAAGGATGCACTTAATTGAGTCACCTGCATTCAAGCAGGGATATCATCCATAACACACTACTAGCAAAAGCACCAATCGGCAGTCTTTGACATGATCACAGCAGGGAAGATCAGAAAGAAGTCAGCTCCAGTCTGTGTGTCCCTGGGAATCTGCCCCTGCACCTTGATACACCATAGACCGCCATTCACCTAAATGCATGATGTTCATCATGATGTATTTAGTGTATACAGAATGCCATTAGGGATGTGCATGGGTTAAACGTACGGTATCAAACCACTTTTCCTGTCCTATCAATAATCAGCAAGTTGACATAAGGGGTTGATAGAGATCCTGGGAACAGGATGGTAAGATGGATGCCCCATTACGTGTTTCACTAATAGATATTTCTTAGATTAGTCTGGAAATAGCATTGTGTTGAATTGCATTGAAGTATCAAGTAAACACTCCCCCCCCCAAATACTTCATTACTAGTCTCAGATTAAATTACATTTCAAAAATATTGCTGTTTATTCTTTTTATAACATTTCTAGTTGCAGAATATGTTTTCAGGCAGCCACATATCAGCCATTTGTATGAGTTTGCGCTCTTGACATACTGCCTGTGGGAGACAGTAGAATGGCTCAGTCTTAATCACCCAGTCGGTCACTCTGACTAATAAAAGTCTATGGGGGAACGGACTTTGTTAACATTGCCATAAAGCATCAGCTCAGTGCGGTGTTTGAGCCGGGAAAGTCACCCAAACTATCACATGACTGAAAACAATGGCCGCCTCCAGGTCTGCAGACAAAGGGAGTTTATTGGAGGAAAATGAGATTGGGCTTTTGTCACCGACCGACATTATTGTATATAGTGCTGGGTGTCATTACTGTACACTGGCTGGTGTTATGCTCAAAGGAAAAATATTTTTCTGTAGCAATTCCACTCCATGTTTCTTTGCCAGCCTATGCCCTGCACTCTTTTCAAAGCCAAAGACATACTTGTTATACTGGGCATAAGGCTGTGGGTTAAACAGGTGCCCTAACCTGTAGGAGAAACATTTCTCACCATCCAAATAATATAATAGATAACAACGTAGTGAAAATGTTTAAAACAAAATCATGCCTATATAATACAAGTGCATCAAACACCAAAGAAGGCATCATTGGCACTGGTTTGCAATGTGACCAATAACTCTATAAAATTATATAAAAACAAAAGAAAATTATTATATTGCCCATCACACGACAGGAGACACAAGTCCTCCACGTGATAGATATTAGGGTGTATTCGCTGAATTGGGTGCCGTGGCTTCAGCTCCTTCCCTTGACTATCCATTATGAAGGACCAACAATGGTAGGTTTCTCCTGCAAGAAGGATCATTGCTGTCCTTTATAATTCGATAGGCAAGGAGAAACCTCACTAATTTAACTATACATTATACAGGGCCAGCCAAGCTCTCCAGCAGAAAGTCATTGGGTTTGGCTCATCATAATGTATAGCTTTAAGAACAATGTTTCTAGGAAGCTCTTTCCACGAGCAGCATGTAAAGAGTGGTTAATGGGGGAGGCAGCGGATTTGTATTATGTTCTAAAATGATTATTTGCACAGAATGAAGTCCTGCACTTTACAGTCCAAAAGAATTATATTAAGTTCTTAACGCTCAATAGGTTCAGAACTTTCTGGTAACCGGAGGATTAATGGAGGATAAGGCATGGCGTCATGAGGCAAGGTGCTGACGCTCTCCGTTAACCTCTGATTCTGGTTCTGTGCATCCTCCGGCGGAGTCCATATTAAACATGAGATTCGGTCTCTTTATAATAGATTTTCAGGTCAGCTGTTTATTTCATCCTCATACGCTATGGCGATTCCCCTGCGACCTTCCACTGCTTTCGCGACAGCCGTCTGACCCAATGCCTTGTCCAGACCCTGCCAGCTACGAGAAGCCAAGTACGATGCTGAAAAGAAAAAGATTGAGAAAAATTAATGAGGACCATAAAACGCATCTTCATCCAAGATATAGCACTTCTGGGTTCATTTAAGGACTTGCCAGACTCTGAAACCCAAGCCAATATGCGGACACACATAGGCGAGGGTCTCGAGAGTTATGCAGCGTTGACGTGACCCCCACCACTAAGGAACGATCTTTACGAAGCGCATTTTGTATAACGCAGCAAGATCTTGTCTATCAGTCTCTGCTCCTCTTCTCGAGTTTTGGACAGCAGTTCTGGTTAACAGTGGGTCCAATCTTTGTGGACTCCGCAATTTTAGTTATTTTATTTCTTTCAATAAAATCCAAACATGCTACATGGCCACAAGAAGTAATAAAAGAACAGAGATGCAGACAGCCCTTTGACAGGCCATCAGTCACCACGATAGACTAGGAAAGGAGTCAAGTTATTGGACACTTTACAAAAAAAATAAAAGCAGATACGGCATGGATTGTTGGATGGAATTAATGTCCTTTTACCTGCTGGCCCCAGCTCGGCCATCGTAGTATTGTTATTTCTTTGGGCCAGAGTCATATCGGTCTCTTTTAGTGGAGCTTCCGGGGCAGAAAGTTGGAACGAGCGTAATCCCCCGGTTATCAGAGAGACGTCTGTACGATCCGATTCCGAGGGGTCAATCTCTGGGAACTCTACATAGGCAGAGCCACCTGTAACAACATTACTTCAGGTTTAGCACTTTACTAACAGAGTATACAAATGTCAGTATGTGACAAACAGAAGTTGTATTTACCTGATTCAAGCGTTTAAATATCTAGAAGATTTTTAACAATTTCTAATTTTCTAACAATGTATCCTCTTTCTGCTTCACTGATAGTGTTGTATATAGATGGAGCAGCCTCCTAGCAGAAGTGGTAGAGGTGAACACAGCGAGGGAATTTTAGCACGTATGGGACAGGCATATGGCTCCTGAATATGATGTCATATCCCACTTTATTCTGCCAATACGCTTACCTGGAAGCAGCTCCCTGAAATCCGTGATACAGTAACCTTTCCACTCCCGTGCTGGATTGCACGCAACCTCCATCTCATCTGGAGTAACTACCGGCCGGTAGAAGCCACTGGAGTCCAACAGAGAGTTCTCAGGACAAGCCACTAAAACAAAAACGTCCACCTCTGGGAAGTTGGCCAATTTGGCCGGGTTGAGCTTGCCCATGGACAGCATGTAACTCTTCTTCCCAGCCAGATGGATAATGTCCTTTAGGTGGTTTAGAGCAGAGAGGTAATCTGAGACACCTAGTGTTCCCACCAGAATGCCAACGACTTTGGCATCACGCGCCTTCTCTATTAAGTAAAATCTCCTCATCAGAGCGCGGTTCACGCTGAGTCCTTCTTTCCGGCCCTCGCCTGTCTCGGGGTTAAAGCTGAAAAACGGGCAACGTGGCCAGGTAAGCATGAAGTTGTTGAGCGTTGGACCTTCCCCTCCTATGTAGAAGAAGCTGTAGCCATCTGGCCAGAGCTTTGGATCAGGTGAGAATCTGCGGCCAGATTTCAAGACATCCCCATCGGAGGAAAGTTCCTCGCACTTTGTTAACATGGAGAAAATCACATGGGGGTAACCTGGGGCAAGCAGGGCTTCCAGCATCGCTGCAGAGAAATGAACAAAGCACCATTATGTTACAATAAAAAAAAAAATCCAACATTTTAAAGCAATCAACAAATTCTCAATGAAAAAGCCGATCGACACAAAAGCAATAGGTATATCATACCCAGGCAAGAATTCTTAACCTCCGCTTCCATGCCATTATGGTCAAGCAAGATGGTAAATAAGTGATTAAAGACAAAGTAAGGTTGTCCACTTTAACCCAGAGGAGACTGGATAAATTGTACTGACAAAAATCAGAAACGTACCTATAGCATGATGGTAAACCACATCGCTCAGGATGACCACAGCGCTGTCAGGCTCAGGGAATAACTTTCGAAACACTTCCACACATAGGTTGACATCTACTGCCTTGCGTCCGAACACATACGACACCGGGAGGCGGATGCACGGACTGAGACAGGCTCTTCCATAGTGAACAAGAACGTCTGCATTCACATGCTGTGCGGCTACCTCGTCCACGCAGCAGCTGCCAGAACCAAGAGGAAGGAAACGGAGGTTAGAATGAGCCATGCATTTGGACGTCTATCTGGCTTAAGAGCTGCGCAACGTGTTATTCCAATACTTGTTCAGACACTCAAGGTTCCTGGGACAATGTTCCGATTTCTGCACTTACTGAACTAGAAAAGTGTTAATTTCAGCAGAGTAGGTGGGACAGCGCCTTTAATTGGCTCGCAAGGAATTCCCCGGCTTATACAGTAAATGTGAAAGAGGCTCCATCTTGCTAAATAGTTTGTGCCTCTCTTTCTTAATAAAAAGGTTGGTTCTGCTAAGTCGTTGAACTGAGGAAATGTTTCGGAGGGTTTCGGAGATATTATTCACGGGCTGTGACAGTGCAGACAGCTGATAATAACCTGCCATAGGAGGTATCTCCCAGGATGTAGACTTTGGCTCCCGTGGCTCCTTCTAGTTTTCTGGCTATCGTGACTGAATCCTCCAAGAGCTCATCGGGAAACTGTAGAGCCACCTGCGGAACGATAAGGACGATCGCGATGAACCAAGCAGGAAAAAATCCATTTAGACTTCACACATCACAGAAAAAAATCTCACCGAAGCGTAAACGCATTAACCGAATATAATCAAGCTGAACGAGGGCGACCTGTCGACTATTTCTTTTTTCTATTAAAACACAACTTCAAACAAATAAATTTAAAAAAAAAGTACACATTTTTTCTGTTGCTATGGCAATCAAACATTACCACCAATGACCCAGAGCAGAGGTGATGTTACTTACCCTCCGGGCATCTTTCTCCTGGATGAAAGCAGCAGTTTTCTCAATCTCGTACACCTCGTCCAGTTCTTTCTCCGCGATCCGACTGCCTGCTGGTTCCGCGATGCTGAGTTTTCTATGGATCACGTCCTCTTCGTTACTACTGAACAAGGCGGTAGCCATGGCGATGCAGCTGATGGGAAGCCTGCCAATTAAATACATTATCCTTGACATCACTTAGCCGAAAAACAGGTGCATAGTCCCTATACCGGCTAATATTTTAATATATGGATACTACTTGTTTAGCGTGTTATTAACATACATTATTTAGTAGGCCATTTGACTATGGAAATTATATTTTTTTTAAAAAGTTATGTTCAGAACTTTTTTTTTTTGCATTGTTATTTATTGTTTTATACCTGAAAATAACCTGTATTTTCCATAGGCTCGGGGAGTATGGCCAACCATTACCACGGTATCGGTTACCATGACTATAAGGTTATAACATGGTTCCAACCCACGGGGCTAAAATGGTTAACTTTATCACAAAGACTAAGAAAAATATTTTATGAAGAATAATAAAAAAATCCCCATTTATCACCTACCAGGTGGCACGATGGCATGAACCGTGGCCCTATCCCGTGTGCAGTCCGCCTGCCTCCGGTGTAAACGATCACCGCAACATAGGGAGCAATGACAGCGTTTCAGTGCCCATCATCAACTCACATGGCCAAAGAGCACACTTCCGAGTGTCAGGAGCCAATCAGGTTTGGGGTCTTCGTGCCACCGCAAAGATGGCCGCCGTAACGCACACACATACTTCCTCCTACGTACAGTTGATGCGACCGTACAAGGGTGATGACGTCACGGAGCCGCTGGTTTATAGCTGGGAATAGCTGATTGGAGAGGTAATGTTTCGTGTAGTTGTAGTTTATATGGCAGAGAAGGGGCTGACATCCCCGGTTATACCACAAACCTGCGTGCATGCATTCAGGAAATCAACATATACAACGCCATTCTTACCAAATAAAGGGGCGCACAGTATCTTTATCTATAAAGAGCAGTTGTGCAGTCACCATAGCAACTCATGGTATAGGCCAGTCGATTGCTCCTCTGTTACTGCTTTTCCCCCAGGGTTGCCTCTTTTTTTTTGAATATCCTCCATGTTTATAAAGAGCAAATATGATGCAGTCAGACACTTACTGCTTAAAATCATGACTGGTCGCAGAATTGCCCCCCCTTGTGAATATTGTCCAATGTGGCAAAATGGTTCATTTTAAAGCGATTGTTTTACAATCCATGACCTCCCCGCTAAAGTACTTTCAAAAAAGAAATATGCATTCATTAAAAAACAAAAAAAAAATCTAAAACTTGTCTTAGGGAGAAGCTTAAGCTCACTTCCTCGTCTGTAGTCAGATGATTCTCGCCACTGATTGGCTGCATGAAACAGTCAGTGGCAGGAGGTAAGTATATAATGTGCCAGGACTGACGCATCTCCTGCACGGAAGACAAAAATGAAGAGGGGCAAATGCATATGGGAGGGGGATTCTGCAGCCCCCCCACCCATGAATGTGTAAGGGAGACACTGCGGAAATTGCTATCATATGCATTAAAGTTCATGCGATGGGTAGAGTGTCCCTTTAACTATTCATTATTAACATTTAGTGACATTTTCCGCTGTGTTTGAATGAACTTCATTAGATGTGACTGTAGATAGCCCAGTCATTTCTTATTGGAGAGTAAATAGGTGAACCAGCCTTCAGAGTTCAGAATACGGACGGTACGGAAAACAATGGAAAACGGACGGTACGGAAAACAATGGAATACGGACGGTACGGAAAACAATGGAATAGGGACAGTACAGAAAACAATGAATTTGATTAAAGCGGACGAGGTGCTGTTTTATTGCTGTGGTTTGACTATTTCTTTTATTACCTCTTTCTAGATCTCGTCTCTCTTGTCTTCCATCGACTGCTATGAATCCTGAGACTCCCCCGAAACCCACCAGCTGCCTGCGCTCTGCGAGTAAACACTCTCAGCGTATTCTCTCCCAGATGAACAAAATGAGGCTGCAGAAGGAGTTCTGTGACGTACAAATTCAAATCGGAGAAAGGGTTTTTGGGCTGCACAAGCTGGTCCTGGCTGCGAGCAGCCCGTACTTCTCAGCGCTGTTTGCCGGGGGCATGAAAGAGTCCTCGAATGACGTGGTGCAGATCCAGGGAGTGGAGCCCAGTAGCTTTGAACTGCTCTTGGACTTCATCTATACAGGTACTTTGTCATAACTGCCCAATGTATATTGTGCTTCTAATGCCTTTCTGACACAGATCAAGATCCATCATAGGTTTTTGTTGTCTGTGCCGCACCTGTCAAGCTTCAGATATTTATGCTCTAGCAGAGACATTCGCTGGTCTTCTAATTGTGTTTGTATTTTATATCTGACCAGGATCGGTGAAAATCACCCCAGGGAACGTCCAGGAGCTGATGACAGCCGCAGACATGCTTCAGCTGAGCCTTGTCGTGGAATTGTGTTGTGATTTCCTGAAAGAACAGATCGATCCAGCTAACTGCGTAGGGTTCTTCCAGTTCTCCGAGCAGCTGGCCTGTCAACCCCTCATTGAATTCACCGAGAGCTACATCCATGCACATTTTCCAGAGGTGGAGGCGGAAGACGAATTTCCTTCTCTCACCAAAGAACAGCTAGTACGGATCTTACGTAGCGAAGAGCTCTGTATTGAGGACGAGCATCAGGTCTTCTCTGCTGCTATGCTATGGCTTCAGCGGGACATAGCGGCTCGTAAAAGACATGTTGTAGAGGTGCTGGAGCCTGTTCGCTTCTCTTTGCTGCCTCCACAAAGACTTCAAAAAAACATTGAAGGTAAACATGTCTGCCGTGTATCGTCACAGATACACGACCCTCGTATATCCAGATTAGAGCGATAGAGACTGTTTTTATAAGTGTGCTCTTCTTTCCTGTGGTCCTATAGATGTGAGTGACTTCAGCTTGCGAGTAGCACTGCAGACGCTGCTGAGGGAATACTATGAGCCCGGCCACTCACCCAAAGACAAGAAGCACTGCAGCTTTCTGCAGATACCTCGCGTCCGCCCTCGCCGAAAAGCCCGTAAATTCATCTATGCCATTGGTAGGGATCATTGAAATCACCAATGAAATGAAAACACAAGTGTGACTCTGACAGTAGTCTTTGGCACATTGGGTTTTATTCACTAAATGGAGAGTTGTGGTCCTAACTCTCTCGCTTCACTATTCCTTATGAAGGGCCAATGGTGGCATGTTTCTCTTGTATAATGCATAAGTCAATGTGTCAAGAGATTTAAGAAATCTAGCTTATTTAAGTATACATTGTACAGGGCCAGACAAGGACCTGCTGCAGAAGCTCATTGGGGTTTGACCTTCATAATGTATAGCAAAGTTAAGGAGCTGAACTATAACTCTCCAGTCAGCTCTCCTTGTAGTAAATAAACCGTATTTTGGCATTTGACAGACAAAGCTTTGAAATGTGGATTTCCAAATAGCCCATGACTGCAGTTAATTAAAAATCGGATGTTTAGCCAGTCCCAAGTGGGACAGAATTAACCTTGGCGAATCCGGCAATATTCAGCTGAAGAGCCTCAAAGAAACATTGAATTTAAGTATTATGGTCAGTGTTTCAATAACATACGATTTTCATTAGTGGATCAAATAGGGTTTTTTCAAGGGAAAGTAAGAATATTATAGAAAAATTGTAATTTGTCTTATCTAGGGACCCTGTATGTTGCCTTAGAATTTTGTTCCTGGTACACAGTCCTATTTCAACCTCTTCCTCTGTCCAGGTGGTTACACGCGACTCCAGGGGGGCCGCTGGAGTGACAGCCGAGCTCTTAGTTGCGTGGAGCGCTTCGATACCTTCTCGCAGTACTGGAGCACAGTGTCGTCTCTGCACCAAGCCCGCAGCGGCATGAGCGTGGCTGTACTGGACGGCAGGATCTATGTGATTGGAGGTATAGCGCGACTGATTCCAGTACCCTGTAGCATCGGCTACCTTCCCAGATATATATATATGTGTGTGTTACATACAAGAGAAACCTGGCGTATATTTGTTACTTTTATTGTTATTAGTCCCTGGGTTTTACAGGTCTCTGTTTCTCCTTTAATTAAGGTGAAAAGGACTCTATGATTTTTGACTGCGTGGAGTGCTACGACCCTGTGAGTAAGCAGTGGGCAGCCGTACCCTCTATGAACCAGCCACGCTGTGGGCTTGGCGTGTGCTCCTGTCACGGAGCCATCTATGCTCTGGGTGATTCCTCTTTCTTGCATCCTCTTTACTCAGCAGAATAGTAATATTCAAACTATATCTATAAAAAGTAGTCGTGAAAGACCACACTTTTCAACTGTTCTTTCGAACCAAACCACAGATATCAATGAGCTCAAAGCATATATATCAATGTACAGTAATGGTAACTGGTTCCAATAGTCTTAGTGGTTTTTCAGTGTGCCGGACAGCCTGTATCAGATCAGTCATGGGGTAACCGTACTTTGCTTGCAGGTGGCTGGGTCGGTGCGGAAATTGGAAATGGCATTGAACGATTTTCGCCAGAAGAGAATGCTTGGCAGACAATAGGAAGTATGGCTGTGTCCAGATATAACTTTGGCTGCTGCGAAAGACAAGGTATGAATGAGTTAGTGTTATACTAACCCCGTCTGTGGTACATTTTACCGGCTCACTCGTTTATGATATCCGCACTTTCAGGACTGATCTATGTGGTTGGTGGCATCAACCACGAAGGGGTAGAGTTGTCCTCTGCAGAGGTTTACGATCCCATCGCCAGGCGTTGGACGGCGTTACCACCGATGCGTACCCGCAGGGCGTACCTGGGAGTTGCTGCTTTAGATGACTTTCTCTATGCGGTGGGCGGCTGGAACGAGAGACAAGATGCGCTGAATAGTGTAGAGGCGTTCTCCTTTGAAGAGGTACTGAGGTCTTGGGAATGCCTTGGACTATACAAATGTTAGTTTTTATAAAGGCTGTTCGTAATGCATTTTATGGCCATAAACTAGTTTTTATTGTGATATGTGGAGGAATTAATTTTTTCGTTATGTGTTGTCCATACAGCATACCAACCACTCATGATACCTTGGACGCCACCTTCCATAAGTACAGTTACTTTAATTACACTAATTTTAGGTGAAATCTAGTGCATTTTAGGTAAGATAGAAAGGTAGATGGCCTGCAAAGTATGAAAATCAGTACGTTGGGATGGTGGGATCTGTCTAAATAGGCAATTGTAATGTGGTAAATGATATTGGTTTATGCAATGGGATTCTTATCTGGAAATTCATTTTGCTAATATCTGATTATGTATTAAATGTATGTAAGATAAAGTTATTAACTTATGGAGAAAATGCAATGGTTTCTATTCAGGCTCATCAAATTTAATTTTCTAGGTGAAACCTTATATATCAACCAATTTTTGGAGATTTTATTTTAGGATTATGTTTGGTTATAATGAATCTATATTTTACGTTTTATTTCCTGATTTTAGGAGGAGTGGGTCGAGGTTTCACCAATGAAGAACCCCAGGGCTGGAGTAGCTGTGATTAGCGTCGGTGGGCTACTCTACGCAGCTGGGGGCCGGGCAACCATCCAGAATTTCTCAGCTCCTGTTACGTTTGATTCCGTAGAGGTTTATAATCCGCATACGGATTCCTGGACTGAAGTCAGCGGCATGATTACTAGCCGATGCGAGGGGGGTCTGGCGGTGCTCTGACCAAGTTCTTAAAAACAATTGCGTTATATTCGGGTATCGTGACGAGGTATCCAGCTCTCGAATGAAAAACCTCCTTTCCGGACAGAGCACGATAAAGCCTCCCCATCTGCCGCTCCTTTTACACTTACCAGGTGTGGACAAAATGTTGGCCTCCAAATTCTTGTATTTACGGTATATTTATTATTTGGCGGAAGCAGCACAGCGCGATGGACGTGAGATGATACAGGTCAGAGACCTTACATGGTCTTATAATAGTATAATCAAGCAAGAAAGCACTTTTCTGTTGATTGGGTCAACTTACAAAACCCGTTCGACCGGAACAAACGTCTAGCTCTTCACGTGTGATGGGAACGATCACCCAAAGGACTTCTACTTACCAGCAATTTAGTAAAGTTTATATAGTTTATTTTCCACATTAGAGTTTACTGCTTCGCTGGTTGACAATCCACTAGATAAATAAGCATTGGTTTTCTCACAATGGGAATCACACCTATGGACAAAAGCAGCTATCAATAATCCAATAGTTTGGATTTTGGGGTTGAACTAAAAATCCCAGATTTCTCTGCCATTCTTATAAAGACCGCTGGGTCGCCTGCTGCTGGCTTTGGTGTGAATGTAGATTAATGGCTGCTTATTTTCTTGACTAGTTATATAATTTTAAGTATTTGAAAGCAAGCAAATATTTCTATAATATGAGTTTGAATAAAATATTTTTTTCTATTGATGTGTGATGTAAATGCTATGTATAAACACCACACTGAGCTATTACTTTATGGTCATGGAATCCATTCCTTCATAAACCTACATTATTCAGAATGTCTGACTGGGAAATTGAAACGACCGTTCCACAGGAGGAACATTATTGAGTCAGGGTGTTTGCATACTAAACCCATCCTTTTAAAATATTTTATTAGTGATTACAAAAGGTTTTAAAGGTTATCTTTTTTCAGAATCAACAAATGTCTTTAACAGGGCAGTCATTCCTCGTCGAATAAGCCAAAGGGCTAATGGTTTAAGTAAATCAGAAGAGCTTTAGATGGTGGCAGCTGCAGTTTAATGCTGATAAATGTAAAATAATGCAATTGGTATGTAAAGATCAAAAGGAAAATATAGCATTGGGGGACTGTGCTGTACGTGCCGCATTAACGTGTATCACAGATTCAGTGAATGACCTTACATCAGACTTTGTAAATATGTTTTATTTTACAAACACTTCTAAAAATGTATATGTAGGGTGTGGGTCAAAGTTCAGGTTGTCTTCATGTTCAAGGATTTGTGAGGATATACAGTTGAAAATGCTAAAGTGCCTACTAGAGAAAGTATAGCTACTAAGGTTAGAATAGCTCTCAGTGCTTTAAACCATGGCGGGTAGGTTGGGAGCAAAGAGAGATCGTAATGCAAAGCAATTCCTAAGCCCATGATTACAAAAAACGCTGACTCCGATAGGTCTTCCCTGAAGAGTAATGCCAGCCAGGCCAAGAGAGCGGGCACTGTGCTGTTGGCGAGGTTCTTCCAATCAGGCTTGGCAGGGCTGCCCTCTGGAATGGCAAAGCCCCAGCGGACACCGCCAAGGAAGGACAGTATGGATGCTCCGTATGCCACCTGCGCAAAGGCCACCTCTGGGTAGTAGCAAGCGGTTGCGTTCATGACGAGAGGAGCAGCAATAAAGGGAATGAGACCTCCCAATCCTAAGTAAAGAGCGGGCTTTGGAGCGTCTTTAAGAGATCGCATGTCATATCTCAGCAGATCCAGCTCCCGGGGCTCAGGTTCTTCCTGAACTTTCCTCTTCTTTAGATGGGAGTTAGAGGTGTGTATCTCCACTTTGTGGACTAGGCTTGGGAAAGTCAACCGCAGAGCTGGCTCGTGTGCCGTAAAAATGCATCTCTTTATGTTGAGTCCCGAGGATAGACCTGGACATAGCCTCTGCTTACTTGCGAAGGATAATAGAGATGTCTTTTCACAGACCTAAAAAAAAAAAAAGTAAAAAGTACACCTGGTATTTTGGAGAATTTCCTGGTTTTTAATGATCCAAGAATATTTTCTGCATAAAAATGAATTGACTCTACACAGTGACTACTACAATGCATATCACCAGACCAAGTTAAATTCCCATATACACAAGTCTGGTTTTCATTATTTATCAATGGTGGAATGGCGCAGAATCCCAGCAGAAGTGGTAGAGGCCAACACAGTGAGGGAATTTAAACAAGCATGGGATAGGCATATGGCTCCTGAATCTGTGTTTCTAATAACTGGGCGCTCTAATTAATGCTACTAATACTAAGTGATAAAAGCATCCACAACAAAAATTAAGACAAACAAAGCAGGCCGATATTAAAACAGGTCTGTGCTTAAATATTTTTAAAAAAATAGATTTTTTCCAGTTTTCTTTTATTTACTTAATTCGTATTTATAATGCAAATACCTGCAACGCTAGTGGGATCCCCCTCCAGCCAAATCGAGCCAGCATCTCCGCAACCTCAAACCTGCCAAAAACAGCCAAAAAAAACGTTATCGATACTTAAGTGTAGGAAACAATATGATAAATATATTGCGTAAAGGTATAATAATTGGGATGTTTTGTTATAACCCCAAATATTTCAATTGTACAGCGCTGCGTAATATGTTGGTGCAAAATAAAGGAAAATAAGATAAAATCCCAAATAGACATTAGCCACAAACAATGCATTTATCATATTTACTGATGTTATAGTATTTATTGTCGTGTGATAAGGATTTTTAGAATAGCGGCACATTATAACAATTAGGCTCCAGCGATGGTTCCAGGGATTTGTGTGGAGATAATATGCATCTGAAGCCCCAACCTGGGTGTCCTCTTCTGAAAATAGTTGGGTTTTTGCCCCAATCTCAGGGGCAGATTCTCAGTCTGGAGGCAACGCCTTCCTATTCTACACCGCTGTGATCAGATCTAAGACTTCCAATTGGGAAGAGTAACTACATAGTGGTGGGCCATTAAAGGGTTAATACTTGAAGAGTCTCAGGGTCACATGTAAACATTATTATGTATTAATACCAAAATACCGTTAAATCATTACATGTATGTAAACATGTATGCAATAAGACCTCAGGTGCGTACCTTTACCGGAAGTAGAACTCTCCACACTAACCAGACATCTCACTGACAGCGTCCGAGCCGCAGAGAGGTCAGAACCAGGAAGTCACTGAAAATGACATCACATCCTGTGGGTAATGAAGCCATTCAAGTGTGGGCAATGCCTGCAGAGCATGCTTATCTAGAGTCGTTACGTTAGTCGCTTGTCTGACTTTTACACGCGGTTATGTTATTTCAAGGAAAACAAAGAACCCCACCCCCATATATACAGAAATATGGGCAATATGAGCATACCCGATTTTTGCCCCAGTCTCAGGGTGAAGGGGCAGATTTTCAGGGTCACACAGTCTGGAGATGACTCGTTCCTCCCTGTTCTACAATGCTGTGATTCTATGATTGTATATAAGGCTCACAATTGATGTGTTTTCTATTAGCATGTTATGGCTGAAAAATCTGCTTGAATACAGGTGTATCTTTAAATAATGACACATTTGGCGAGTCGCTACATAGAATCTTCACAATAGGCTGTTAACGGGTTAAAGTTTCCAGAATCTCAGGTGTCAGATCATTTAGAAAGTTCCGAAGTGTACATTAAATAATGAGCAGCCGACTCGCAAGCAATGTAGTTATTGTATACATATTGACTTTTAAATGCATAAGGTGGACAGTTTTATGTCTTCAAAGAATTGTTTACAGGTGTGGCTATGGATACTTATATATATATATATATATATATATATATATATATATATATATATATATAATATATATATATATATATACACACACACACATATACATTTCCTGCTGTCCCTTTACATATTATCCTGTAGATTAATATCCCAACAAGCATTCTGGGCTCCTAGAAAAGAAGGTCCAGATGGGAAGAAAGAGGGATCTGTGTCGTAAAAAGGAACTGTCATTCCTTAATAGGGACACTTTGGAGGTATTGATAACTTTTTTCCACAGGCTCTGGCAGATGCACCAGATTTTCCATACACAAACATTTCCAGGAATAATGTATATATAATTCAATGAGCCATTAACAGCATCATGTTTTCTAAAGTTCCCCAGGTATATATTTTCTATATATTCTATATATTATATATTAATATATATTATATATTATTCTGCCCACTGTATATATTTAATAATAATATTACGCCGTGTGGCCGCGGGGTGGCGCTGTAGACGGAGGGCTTCAGTGAAAGGCGGGACGCGGGCGCGCTACACTCCTCAGCCGTCTCTATGATACTGCTCGGGGGCCGCCATTTTGGTGCGCGCTTTGTTATGGTTTGTGAAGAGCAGGAAGCGGGCAAAGGGGTAAAAGGCTAGTCCGGAGTCCTAACGCGGCGAAGATCCTCCGTTCCGAGTGTAAGACACCTTTGAGGTGAGTGCCTGCATCCGTGGCGCTGGGCTGACGTGTTACCCCCCGGGGGAGGGCGGGAATGCCTTGTTTTTGTTCGGCTGGATACAGGGAGGGAGTTAGTCAGTCACGTGGCATTCGTTGCAATACGGCACCGAGCCCCCCGTGGGCCTTCCTTCTTCGACATGTGGAGCTGTCACCTCAGTGTGCCCTGCAGACTACCGAGGCCAGCAATACGTTGCTATGTACATTGGTAATACAAGTAACTAGCCATGCTGATGCAGTGGCCTACACACACCCCCTAACTAGACATGACGTGAGGCAAAGGCTTAGAACTAATGGAAGTTGTATTTTACTGGGACGGTGTTAGTAAAGTGAAACAGCCTCCCAGCAGAAGTGGTAGAGGGTAATACAGTGAGGGTATTTAAACATGCATGGGGTAGACATACGGCTCCTGAATCTAAGACGAGACCAACGACTGATAAAGATCCCGCAGTCAGATTCCGTTTCTATGACATGGCCCTACACACAGACTAAACACGGCTGCTCGTCGCTTTGTGGTCATGTATGTTGTGAGAATATATATATGGCTCGTTAACCCCGGCCTTGCGTGTACTTTAATAACGTAATAAACATTACAAAGTTCATATCGCTGTGCAAACACAGTGACACCCAACAGGATAGGCCGTCCCAGCGGTAACCGCGGCGCCGTATAACTTTCCTACGCGTGACCCCGCTGTTTTATTTAAAGTGACAGCGTCGCCCCGGCTGGGTGTATCTGGCCGATTTGTTGATGTAGTTATCGTTAGTCTGTATCTATTTGCTGGAGTCGATCTGTTGAATGGATCCCTTGGGTTTTTAATGCCCCGTTCGAAGTTTGTCGCACGATCGCCGTTTGTGATACATGAATGTTTTCTTGTCCGCTGGGGCCATGCTTTTTAGTGATGCTGAGGCCATCTGTTATGATGTCATTGACTCTTTTCCTGCAGCATGGTGTTGTTTTGTTCTGCATGTAAAGGAGAGAGGAGCAGAGACAGACACGCCCCCTCCACCCTATATATATATATATATATATATAATATATATATATATTTATTTCGGTTGAACGTGTCACAATCTATGCTGATTAAATGGGGAGTGCCGTGTAATTTTCTTTCACAATTTCTTTAATAAATGCATGATTTTAAATGTTCTGGTGGTCTATCGTATAGGGCTCTGTATCTTCGTAAATATTCTAACAACTCAGAAAATCCGCACCAAAAAACGTAGCTGCTGTCCGATCGTAATGTCTGGATGTAAGTAGGAGTATGGACCTTTCCTTAAGGTTTTTGGACATAAATCATCCTCCAAAATTGTTCAACTATGAGCCCCCTCTTTATTTTTATTCACCCATTCAAGTTATTTGTTTTTTATGTGTGTGTATATAATATATATGTATATATATATATATATATATAATATATATATATATATATAATATATATATAGTGTGTGTATTTACGTTTTCTTTTCCCCGAGGGTCAAAGTGCTTTGTAGCAGGAATAACTCATAATAAATGTAGATTCCATTTTTAGATATCCAAGCTTTACAAATATAACATCACTTTTTAATTGCATTATCGTATGTTAAATATATACAATTTATATGGGTGTATATCAGTTGTTACAGTGATTGGGGAATATATGACATTTCCTCTTAAAACTGTATGGCCATCTTTACTGTCCTTGCCGGAATAACCCGTGCCCGCCGGCCGTCGGTATTTTATCACTGATGTAATAGCGCGTCGTTCTTCATCTCCCAGGACTCTCCTAAACTTTGTTGTTCTGTAAATAAACCCCAGAATGTTACGCTAGTACTCGGCGAACGGCACAACGTTTTTCTTTTCGGTCTCGATACGGTGTTTAAAACACGGCACTGAGCTGATGGATCGCGGCTAATGGAGCCCTTCCGTGTTCAGAAGGTCCACGTGGGTAATTTGAATTAAGGCGTTCTATTATTTGGGCAAAACATGTGCCAGGGTGTAGCTTTCATAAACAGTGCCTTGAAACATGTGAAAACGTGTAACCGCTCCAAACACACAATAATCATAATAATAATTAATAAACTATGGTTTACTTTCCTTCAAAGCAACTAGTTACGTTTTGTGAAGCAGTTAAGTTTGGATTTTTTTATGTATAAATGTTTGTCGCTGTCTATAGAATGAGTTTATGTGCGGTGTGCACGCCGGGCACTCTGTGGTTGTGTTATCTTATGACAAAAAGCACCTAAACGTTTGTGCCGAGGATATGAATCATTGCGCTCCGTAACTTTGTCTGATTAGAATAACGATTGATTGCGCCCAGACAGCCGGCGAGGGGGGTTACACAAAATAATTTGTTATAACTTATCTTCCGCAATATCTTTGGTGTCATTTGTGAGAAATTCTTCAAGCATAAAACCAAAACAAAACAACTCCCCCCATATATATATATATATATGTGTGTATGTGATTTATATGAATGGATATCCCCTACATTCCCATCAGACTTGCCTTCTCCAGAGCCTTAAAAGCTGGGTCCTGGTTTATGCAGCGCATGGACTATAAATCCCAACCTGTATGAGGATTAACGGCCTCCCTCGTGGTGCAGAAACAGAGATATAAAGAGTGTGAAACGGTAAAACAAATACACTGGACTTAGAAGTAAGTTTGTCGAAGTATCCGCGTTTGAAGAGGCTGCAGACCCCGGGGTTACTTGTGCTTCGTCGCATGTCAGGAATAGTAACGCTGGGGCTGTGATTGCTGCCTGGAAGGGGTTTTGCGCTGAGATCTCGCAGTCATCCATTTATACTTGGATGTTAAGCCGGTCATAATGAAGCTTTTCTGTGTATTTTGGGCTAAACATATTCTTAAATGTACGCATTACTCTTTAGTTGTCGCCTCCAGTTTGTGTAATGTACACATGTGCAGCGTTGCGCATGTAAATGCTTTCTGTACCCCCTTTTATTGGTACAGATAAGGCAAACAGATGGAAACTTACCCAAAACCAAACTCCAGGTAAACCTTTGCTCGGGAGTTCTGTAGCGCGGCGTTTGCCAGCAGCGGCTGTTCTGAAGTCCTGATAAATGATCCTGGCGTATTCTTTGCGTTTCTCGCCTTGCTCTCCTTTGAAGTCTAACCGTTTGTCGTAATATTTCACCGAATGTAGTTCTGAAACTGTAGGGTTTTTACTCGCATTGAAATATTGTATGAGTGTTCAGTCCGAGGCGCGATCGGGGTGATATAAGCTGCCCTTTGCCGTGATTCTGTATAGCGTTACATTAGAGTTGGTGTTGTGATAATATTGTTGTGTATATAGTCTAGAAAGTTGTTAAAGGGACACCCCAGTCATTTTATGCCTATGATGGATGATGCCTTTATGTTTTTGTGTGCGTGGGGGGGGGGGTATTTGTATGTAATTGCCCCTCTGTCCCGGTTGCTGCTCGATGTTCTGTTACTTGATATAACCTCCGGGGTTACGGATACTGTGAGTGCCGTAAACTTCCAAACCATAACATTATGGCTGAGGATCTGATGCACCAGAGAGGGAATCGGGTTATCTGCTTAACCAACGCTTGATCCAATATTTTAATTTTACTCGGGCCGCGGAAGAGTAATCCAGTGGAAGGAGGATTCCGGCGTTTTACGTTAATGAAGCCTGCGTCGCTGCCTGAAAGCAATTCATTTCTCTGATTCTGTCTTTGCTGCTCTAGTTTGTTGTAAAGATATCCCGGGTCATCCTTGGCGTTTATTGTTAAAAGCTCTACTGCTGATGTCTGATGAAGGCCCGGGGATCGTGGAGCAGATGGAAGGTTTTAAAACCGTCCGTCCGGACGCAGAGGAGGGACGCCTGATTCTTGGCCGCCGGCGTCCTTAGCTGTCGAACAATAAACAAAGTATTTCTGATTGTTGCAATCATGGAATGAGCGTCCGTCTCCACGTGACTGAGAAAGTCGTTTCATCTCGGCGTCCAGCTGCAAACGGCGGGACAGCCAGCCTTGTAAGCTATGAGGAATGTTTCAGCGCCCTGGAACCTGGTTTTAATACTAAAATACTAATATCTAAATTCTGCATTGTTAAACGTTTATCGTGTCTTATCTGATGAAAACTTTCTCTCCCAGTCATTGGGAATGGGGTATATTCACAAAGACTCATTCATTGGATATATTAACAGCCTCTCTAATGTTCTTGGATGACTTTAAAAGGCAACTTTCACCATTTTTTTATTTATTACTAGTCACGGCATCAAAAAGATATTGGCTTTTTTTTTTCTCTCCAGTCGGCTACGTATCGAACATTTTTGTATGGATTCTAGTTCTGTCTTCTTAGTCTCTGGTCCCTTCTTATAATGTGGCGAACAATAGAATGGCTCAGTCTTAAATCATCCAGCCAGTTTTTCCCCCGGCGTCCGTGGCGTTTATCCCCTGTTAATGACCTCGGTGATCGCTGGATATCTGGTGTCTCGCGCCTCGCGGTGAAGATTGTTGGAAATGCCCCTTGCGAAGACGTTTTGTGGACAGCTCCAGCTTCATGTTGCGTTTTCTACGCGTGATGTGATTTTAATCCATATACTCATTTCACTTAAAGGGAAACTCCTACCCTTGGCTTTATGTTGCAGGATTTATTTCATTTTATTTTTTACACATCTTTACGTCTGAAAATGGCGAGTGAAGATCCCGTCGTTACAGCAGATCTATAAAGCCAGTTAACTTGTTTAAAAGGTGTTCCCGTGTCTTAAACATACAATTAGTTCAGTTTGTTTTTAATTAATGCCATCGCAGGCGGTTTATAAACTATCCTCATTTAAACTTTCATTTGTTTTTCTTCTGGTGGTTTAAAAGAAGACAAACAAAATGTAATCCTCTTTTAGAGGCGCAGCTATGTTTTTTTTATATAGACTTTTGAGGTCTCTTGTAGCCGACGGGGCCGGATCTGGATCAGTTGTTACAGTTTCCATCTTTAAGATAACTCTGTCACCCCAATTGTTGCATCTGCTTTGGGTCCAAAAATAAAGCGGTCTATACAATATTGTGTTAAAAATTTCAAAACAATCTACCCGCGTCCTGCTGTCTCCAATCGATTGGAGAGGCAAACCTTTTGATTCAACCAACACCAAAATATATATTCATGGCTTTTGGGGAGCGCGGTGGTCTCTTCCTCGGATGAGGTCCCTGAAAGCTCACGGGAATCTATATGTTGGCCGGATAAAGTGTTTTACTTAGCACGGCAGTGTCACGGTATTGTGGCGGGGTCGTTGTGTGAATTTGTTCACATGCCTGTCCATTGTAGGGACGTAAAAAAAAATCTCTAGTTTTTCTTGTTTGGTTAGCAGATTATAAACTCGCGTGATCATGAATTAGATTTACTATTTGTGTTTGTGAACCGTAGCTGCAAATTGGTATTTAAAAGGAGAATTTTACAGGTGGTTGCATCCGTAACACAAAATGAGACAAACCTGTAACCACGCAGACACCCCGGGCCGGGTACTCATATTTACCAAATACTACAAATTTTGTTTTTGGTGGTTTTTTTTTTTCTTTTTCATAATTATGAATTTCTGTCCATAAAAACAGCATATCAAGTGTACCTATTGTTCACATAAATGAAGTTAATTATTTATTTATTTTGAATAGTTTAATTTTAAGCCTTATCTTGGATTAAATTTCTACGTTTTCCTCCTTAAGTCTGTTTTTGTTTATACCACCACTTATTATGTCTTATCTGTTGTTTTTTTTTTGCAGTGTTGGATGCCCAGTGAAAGTGCCATATGGAAAACATTCTAATGATCTCGACCCCATAATCCCTGTGTTTGGAATTTTGTTCCTTTCCACAATTTTTTTTTTTCCAATCTGTCAGTGGAAGTTTTTTTTTATTGTGCAGACTATGCCAGTATTGACCAAGGATGATGGACATTTATTTCTAAGTCCTGTCTACCACATTTTTGACTGAATTTATGATAATGACAGTCTTTTCTTACATGACCAGATGCCTAGAGACATGCATGATTTCTTTCCTTGGCTTGCCTTTAGCATTCGTGTTTTAAATTAATGAGGGCACCGAGCAGACTTACAGAAGAATCAGTGCATGCTTGGACTTTTATTATTCCTTGTTCCTGAAAGTCCTAATTTAGTTTTTTTTTTTTGTAAAAAGACTAATATGACAGTAATAAAATGCCACATTGACTTGACAAGGACACGCACCTGTTTAATGAGGTGAACACGGTAGTATCATTTTTTTTTTTATGTGTGGATTTTTGACTTTTCTTCTGTTTCAACATAACCCTCCTATTTGACTCATGTGAGCGCAGTCTTTTTCCAAAGATTTTTTTTTTTTTTTTAAATATCCATAATTTAATTTTTTTTTTTTTTTTTAACAAGCCATTTGAAATAAGATGAGTGCTTAGCGTGGGGCGTGTTCGAAAGGAGGCAAGCTGGCATGTAGGAATAAGGGTAGTTACCCTGCCAGGCTTCCTGCTGGGCTGTCTTTATTTTGCCGGGAGTTTTTAATACCCATCTAAAGACCCGTCACGCAAAACTGGAAGGAGCTGCCAGTGTTATTCAGCGTAGGGGGTAAGTACTTTCACATTTATTTTTAAACGGAACTTACATGCCGAGTTCCTTAAACTGTGTGCAGGTCTACATTGATGCTAGCAAAGGGTGGCCACGCCAAATATTGGTTTGATTTTAGATTTTTCTTTAGTTAACTTGCCTTTTGTTAAATAACAAAGGATCACTGTGTATTTTTGAAGGCGTTCTACCAGCTTCCTCGTGTGTTGCACGGTGTGTAAGACTACAGGGGCCGTAAAGGCCACAGCCGCTGGTAGAGCAAGCAAGTGATTTTTCTTACTGCAAAATGGTTTATTTACGGAAAATTTGATTTAAGACTCTAATAAAATGTCACCTATGTCCAACCAAATACATATTTTAAGGGTTCTGGGTAAACCACATGGTCACTACTAATACTTTATTTGTTTGTAAGTTTTAAATATCTGATTTATTAATGGACGTGAGGTTTTTGGTTTTTTTGCCCCTGCCCCCCCCCCCAGCAGGTCCTGCCTTGGCCATGAGGATTAATGCCTCAATTCATTGACAGAAGACTCAGGACCTAAATGGCGCAGCATGACTTTGTTCCTGCTTGGCTTAACTTCTCCACACCACAGTCCACCAAGGTATGATGCCAACCATGACGCTGGGCTCTGTGCTGTAAAGAAACTGTACGTTGCCATCTGCTTTCTCGTTTTATGGTATGAGCAGTGACATCTGAGAAGCATACCGCTTATTAATAGCATCAGCTGGGGAACAGCGTTATGCTTACACACCTTTCGCTCTCGGAGAGCTGCTCTGATGTTTGACCAACAAGCTGAGTATCGGTGGATTCTCAATGTTCTAATATTTATAGGCTAGGAGTAGCTAAAGCTTTTAGTATTTTACGGTTGGGCCATCTTGAATTGAACGCCAACGATGTATCCCAGCTAATTCTTAACCTGGTCCGTCTGGCTACATTGATTTCTCCACCCCTAATACCTAGTAGAAAATAAAAACAGAACATGCAATATTTTTTTAACAGACCTTGTTATCAAACATGTCAGTGTTTCTTCTGACGCCAACGTGGGCTTTATACTCATTCTACCACTCTTGTTAAATGTTCCTGGTAATATTTTAATTGTTAGTAATGGACGAACACCCGTATCTAACTCATTATACAACTTTGTAACTTTAATTTTGTTGATGTTCTCATAGCCCTTGTCTGGTATTGTTGAGAAACATGGAGAGCATCTTCCCAGGG
Source organism: Spea multiplicata (assembly GCA_009364415.1). Taxonomy (NCBI): domain Eukaryota; kingdom Metazoa; phylum Chordata; class Amphibia; order Anura; family Pelobatidae; genus Spea; species Spea multiplicata. Next base: position 26,614 of record VKOC01003631.1, read on the forward strand.
GAGAGGGCCGTTTGGGAGTGAGTCGCAGAAGACATAACTCTTCAGATGGCTTCTTCAACAATGGGACTCTCCGCGGTACGGGAGGTAATAATCTGACATGTAACCTAAAAATACAACCAGTTCATACAGAATGTGAACCCTGGATGTTGCTTTTTCCCATTTCTTGCAATTTCATGACATTTGTTTTAACGGTTTTCTTATAGATTCCTGGCACCAGCCATCCTTTATGCGACATGATTCTGTGGACTCTGGGGTCTCGAAAGGCTTCAACGTCAGTACACAATCCAGTTGGCATGGAGGGCCCCGCGGGCAGGAAGGTTCTGTGCCACGTGGAGGAGGCAGCAGCACAGGGAACTCGGGCCATCGTCATCGCAATGGCACTGCCCTGTCTCGTAAAAACGCCTCCTTGCAGGAAAAGCAGACGCCAGAGGCCAGAGAGGAAAAGAACGCGGAAAGAAAAAAACCCCAGTTTGAAGAGGAGGACTTTGTATGTTGAGTGCTAAAAAAATCTGCATTTACAAACTGTGTTAACTTTAAACAGTGCACATCAAACAATTCCCTTTAGTTATGGTAGAAGGGGTGAGTTGACCCTGTGTAATGTACAGGTAAATCATAGGTAAACAAAGATTTTGGCAGAGCGAGCTCAGCCCTGCTTGCAGGAGAAGACTCTGGGGTTGCCCTTCACCAACAATTCACTCTTTAGAGAGTTTTAAGCTTACCGGCAGGAAGCTGATTGCTTACCAGTTGTATTTCTGGTATTATGGCTTCACATGTGATTTATCTCCTTGCTTAAGGATGAATCAATACCCTCACAAACTAGGCAGAAATGCCAACTATAGGGTAAAAATAAAAAAAACATTTGATCCTTGCCGCTACCCTGAAAATTCCCTGAATTGGTGTAGCTTGGACTCTTACCTTTTTGTCTGTTTTCTAGCACATATTCCAAATTGCTGGTTGAACAGGAATCTGGTCTGATGTTGGAAACTTTGCTAATATGGCAAGCGGAGAATTATCCAATGTTGCTCATAGTGTCCCTCTGTTGGCCTGCTTTATGTGTCAATACGCCCAATACGGTTTCTTGGCTCTGCTATATTAGAGGAATCTAAGCAATTTAACGTATAGATAGTATGGTTGCCAATCTGTGACTCATCCTTCCCTTTTGGTTAGTGTCCAATACTTAAATGGTGCATATACTGACCTCTTTAACAGGACCTGAGCATAATGCAAATACGTGTTAGATTTGCATGATAACTTATGTATTTTTTACTTAAACTTTTAGTGAGCCATAGTCTTCTTAACAAATCGATTCTCAATCTTTTTTTTTTTCCCCAGCCATCTTTAAATCCTGAGACCAGCAAGCATGTTATCCAGAGTAAACAAACTGGGACAGGAGTTTGGGGTATGTGAAAACTTTGCCAGTACATGCGACAAGCGCTAGTGTTGTCCAACATTTCACGTTTTGTGTGGGCTACTAAGTTTTAATGCTTTATACCCTCCTTTGTAGCCGTATGCACAATGCAAAACGTTGGTAGTTCACTAAAGATGCATTTGGTTAATATGAAATATTTACAGAATTGAAATCATGTATTCTGGTGACATTTTATTATTATTATTATACAGAAAATCCTCCCACTGCCAAGCAGCCAACAAAGATGCTGGTCATCAAAAAGATCTCAAAGGAGGACCCGTCTGCCTTCTCTGCAGCATTTGCATCTCCAGTACCTCATCTTTCTAATGGTGGCACCAAGACCAGCCCATCTGGGCCTATTGTGTACAAGAACCTGGTCCCTAAATCAGCACTCTCTTCAGCCAAGGTACTGTCAGGGGGAGACATTAAGGTGACTGATCGGTGAACCACAGAAGTGCTTGACTAGAGGTCTGCATCCTATATTTTGGTTAACCCAGATTATGTTGTGTCTAATCCCTATGTGGTACAAATGTCCTGTTTAGTTGGCAGCATCTGTGCTCTAAGTCTGGATAAACAATTGGGTGTTAAAGTGCTTGAAGTTGTAAGAAGACGTTACATTGTCCCACGATAGACGTTTCTGAGAAGCTTTGTGAAATCCAGCACGATTTTAACAGCTCATCTTTGATAGTGGCACTACCTACAATTTTAATCATCTAAATTGAATGCCTTTTTTTTTTTTTTTTTTTTTTTACACTATAGTTTGTGTTGGTTCATCAATAAGGTCATCGCTTCTTTCTTACAGCCTGGTGCATGGAAGTCCAATGGCCGCGATTCCAAACCTGGCTCACTATTTTCCAACAGAGATTCTGCTTTCACTAGCCCAGTGTTGGCCACAAAACCATTAGTACAAGCCCCAACACCCATGTTCTCTTCTCCCAAAGAGGTAAGGTGCCCAGTGCAAAGAGCCATTCTCTCTCTTCTCAATGATTTAACCTTAAGACATGTGACCCTAGTTGCTGCAGTTTTGAACCAAGTTTATGCACATACAACTAGTATAGATTGTAGAGAGGATATGCAGTAGAAATATTTAAATCCATGAAGTGAGACATATAAAGTATTAGAGGGGAAATTGATTTCAAAGGAGGCAAAAGGAGAAGAGGTCCAAGGCTTAGAGCTAATGTAAGGAGGTTTTACTTCACTCAGGGGGTGATACATAAGTGGAACAGCCTCTCTAGTCATGATAGAATTTAAGCAAGCTGAATATTTGTGACCAAATCAAGTTTGAGATTTTTATAGCAGGAACAAAATGGACTGGATGCACTAAATGTAGATGATTGTGACTGCAGAAGTTACAGGGCTCAGTAACATACTGTGGGAGAATATAGTTATTAGATTGTGTTTGGAAAAGTGGTGGATACAATGCGGTTTTTACTTGCTGCAGGGAACAGCCAGCGTCACACCACCCCTCGAGCTCAGCATCTCAAGACTTAGCAGAATGACTCGACGGGTCCCCGATAAGAAGAGCGAATTCCTCAGGACTCTAAAAGATGAACAAGATGCCGACCAAACGGAGGACAGAGATAGTGACAAACTGGAAGAAGTAAGATTTCTAAGGAGAAGTCTCATGAAAATATTGGAAAATGTGATATTTTGGTTAATATGCCAATCTCTAATGGCAAACTGAGCTGATTCTTTAAAGCAGTGTTACTGATGTTACTTTCCCCATTGGCCTTAAATAATCAGAGGGTCCCTCTGGGTGATTAAAAGAAAATTTCCCTCTTGATTTATTATTTATTATGTTGGGGAAATAAATCACTTAAAGGCCCGAGGGGACACCAGAGCGGTCCGCAGGAGGTATTGCATGATTGTACTGCTGATCAGTCAGTAACCTGGAGATCATGAAAACCAAACCAGATTGCTGCCTAATGGCTTGGTACATGAGACAGGCAGCCTAACGTGGCCATGCGATCCATAGTAATAAAAAAAAAAAAAAAAAAGTGCTATAAGTCTTCAACTTATCTGTTATGAGATCGGCAGACTTGTCTCGTACTAATGTATTTTTCAACCATCTGCAACGTTTTCAATGCGGAAATATCCTCTTTCTTAGGTACGAGGCCCTTCTGACCTGAATGGCCTAGAAGGAGAGCATAGCGAGGAGAGCTTCCATCACAATGGCATCACCGGTTCTCAGGAAGAAAGAAGAGAGAAGCTGTCTTATTCACTGGAAGCAGAGCACAGGTAACGCGCTGGGTATCCTCCATTCATCTAACAGACCTGTTTTCGATTACTAGGTGAACCGCACATAAACTAGTTATCTAGAGATTCTTTCTGATGGAGTTTGGTGATCGTTGCATTGCGTGAATGCCTCTCCAGATCTCTGTTGTATATTGAGGGGTGCACATGCAGGGTGTGTGGGGTGGCAGCTGTTCTACAGTCCTAGTTGTACCCTAAAGGAGTCAACACCAAATTTATTTTGCCTTGAAGAGTAACCAACAAGAAGATGACATCGCGTCATGGTAAAAGGGTTTCTCTTTGGAGAGGATGCTAGATTCCGCTAGCTAAATCTAGGTATGTTGTTTTTCCTCAGATTACTGAAAGAGATGGGATGGCAGGAGTCCCCCGAGAATGACGAGGACTGTCTACCTTTAACAGAAGAAGAGTTACAGGAGTTTCAAGTCAAATCTCAGCAGGTGAGCGCTTGGTAATTGATTAATACATAGCTTTAGTACAACTCTCCCTTCTCCAGAAAAGAGAGGCCTTTAAGGACGTATAGAAGTCTGAGATGACGTTTGGTTTGCTCTAGAATACCTCTAGATTACACAGCATGACTACAATCATCTGACATAAACTCCGAGCGTGACTCCGTCGGCAGTGATGTGACGGGTGTATGGCTATCCTGAACAGAAGACGAGACCAAACCAAATGATGTTCTTGTGTCCGTCTATCGTTTTTTCACCCCTTTGCTACCTTAGGATATCCTGTGATGTAATGGGGGTTATTCACTAAAGGGAGATTAGGAAAGAGGGACATGGTTTCAACCGCCATACTTAACTATTCATTATAAAAGACAAGCACTAGCGGCTTTCTCTGGCTAGAAGGGCTGTGTTGGGCCTGTAAAATGCATAGTTTAATGGGTCACTAACTTAACTATACATAATAATACAAGTCTCACCAGACTCCCTCTGAAGCAGAAGCCCACTTAAGATTGGCCCTTCATCATGTGAGATAGAAGCAAGGAGTTAAATCTCAACACTTGCAAACTCTGGCAACTTGTACTGGGACCAGTAGGCCATGAGTGTAGTAGTTGCATGCGTTCAAGTGACAAAGCATTTGTTTTCTATTTATGATTACAGCTCAGGAGAAATGGCGTGGGGCAAAATGGCTTCCTGAGACAGCCACGTCGGTGCGCTTTGCTCTTCGCTTGGCGTGGCCCTCTGACCCCGGACCCCAGCGAGTGCTCGGACACGGACACAAGCAGCACAGACACTTCAGATGATGAGTCCTGATCCTCACATGAAGCAAGCAGCAAGGCACCCCCCTTCCTAACCAGAACTCTGTTCGTAGCATCGCGTTTCGCTTGCATAAAAGTTAGTCTTTATGGGGGGGGGGCAAGGCGCAGTTTTAAGCCCTTTGCTGCCAGAGTGCCCAGAGTGCCCTGATTCGCTTCCAGAGAGTAGGTGTTGAGTGTTTCAGATGTATTTTTTTTTAATCTGTTACCATGCCTGCGGTCTTTACTTTGTCGTCTCTCTATGCTTCCTAAACCCAAGACTGGTTTGTGATGTCGCGTGGAAAGAGATGGGTTGTGTTTTTTTTTTTTGTTTGTTTGTTTTTGGTTTTTCCTCCCCATTGCTGCATATCTCAAACTCCTGGCTTTCCAATTTTTGCAATGAGACGAGAAGCTTCTAACGCCTGTTGACTGAAATGAAAAAATCCCTAACACACTAAAGCAATCGCCGTTCAGAAAATCTCCAACCCTTCCGCTCTTAATTGTGATTGATTTATGTTGATAACACAGGTATATCTCGCTATCATGCCGGCGGTGCTTTGTCTCATTACTGAGCTGTTTGAATTGTTCATCCATATTTCTTTTTCTTTATTTTTGTAAGGGAAAAAATTTGCAATTGTAAAATATTGAGGATTCTTTTTTTTTTTTTTTTTTTTTTTTTTTTTTTTTTTTCACAGCCTTGACATTCAGGGTGGATTGTAAAATAAAACAAGATTTGGGTAAAATAAATTACCATTCTTGGGGAAGATTTCAGAAGATTATTTTGATAACATTATTTACAGATTAAAAAAAAAACTGGTTATCTGTATGTGAGGGCGATGTCACCACAGCAGCTAATTACTTGGAATAAATATTTTGCATCAGTTTGCCAAACACTTGTGTGAGTTTTTTCTTTTATTATATAAATTATATATTCCCTCATTATTTGGACTGTTTGCTGGGGATGAGTACGTCCTACATTTATTCCATTAATTACATTAATTTGGGGAAACATGGGGCGCTTAACCTGCAAGTAACAGACTTTTTTTAAATTTAAATAATTAGCAGTGATGTCATTGATTAGATCATCATCAAACTATAATGCGATGTGGAATTTTTTTCCTGTATGAGTGAGAACCTGCCTTTTTTTTTTTTTGGTTTGATGCTGTACTTTCTGTAGATATTTATATAAAAGTATATAATTTAATCATATCTGATATAACCTTTACAGACACATTATGGGCTTGTGGGAAATTAGGACACAAGCCAGGTAATAGTTAATAGTTACATATTATACAGACAAAATTCCTTAAGTACCACCATATATTTTACTTGACATCAAGATTCTGCAGGGCTGTAAATTAGGTCATTCATTAAAAAAAGCAAAAGTGAATTTTACACAATAATTTGCCGTTAACAAATAAAAGTCAAGCCTCTTCCTCATTAAAACTCCCAGTGCATCCTGGATCCCGGGAGAGAGAGGGTTAAACACCCTCTCGCTGATACAGTATCAATCTCTCATTGGAGAAGCTTCACGTTACGCTCCGCCCCAAAGACGCTCCCGGGGTCTCCATGGCAACCGCCGCAGATTGACTTACAAACTTCAGCCATACGGTAGGAGAGCTGGTAAGGAAGCGGGACTGGGAGGTGCGTTACTGTGCGTTACCATGGGTTTCCCAGGTGATCCGAGAATTCTAGAATGGTTTTATGTTTAAAATAAGAAAAAAGGCGAAAATAACGTAAAATTAAATATTTAATTTGTAGATCGATGGACGGGAATCCAGGAATGAGTCACAGCGCCGTTACTTGTATAGTGCCAGCTTATTTAACAGAGACAATTTAACATTAACACTTGGTCAGACAACCTGATCCTCTGAGCTGACAGTCTATTATACCAATGACACATTTCAAAAAAATGGCAATTCTAAGAAACGCTTTTTACAAAAATATCAGGTATTGAATTGCGTTGAGAGGATTATTACCGGTCCTGTCTCTGCGATGTGATAACGGGATTTCACCGGTCAGACCGGGATACATTGAATTGATATCGTGTGCTAGGTTTTTCAGCTACTTAACATAGAATTGGACATTAATCAGTCGTTGGTCTCGTCAGAGTCAGGAGCCGTATGCCTACAACATGCAAGTGTAAATACCCTCACTGTATTACCCTCTACCACTTCTGCTGCGAGGCTGTTCCACTTATCTACCTTCCGCTTAATAAAGTAAAACCTTCCATTCCATCTAAGCTTCTGATGCTTTAGTTTTGTTTTTTTTTTTAATAATGACCCCTTGTTCTAACAATATTTTAGTTATTGTTAAGGGGTATTGTTGGAGAGGGGAAAAAAACAGAGGTTTAGATGTAGTGTGAGTTTTACTTTACTGAGAGGGAGGTAGATAAGTGGAACAGCCTCCCAGCAGAAGCGGTAGATGTTCATACAGTGAGGGAATTAATGTTATTGTGTTGTTCGTTCCCCCCCGGACACCCAGGTATTTCTTCGGCTTTCGTCATGGCGGATCTGGGGAGCCATCGCTGCCGTTACTGTAACATGGCGTTCCGTAGCTACGCCCTCCTGGAGAAACATAAGGAGAAGTTCTGTATTGGGGGCCGCGGCGGAGATCTGTCGGGCCGAGGACTTCCCAGGACCACAGAGACCCCCGATTACAGAGTAAGGAGAAAGCCTCGCCCGGCACTTCATCCTCCCATCAATACTGGGAGTTTCTGTATTCACTATGAATACAGGTATATGGATGGAAACATCTCGCTCGAACCACCGACCGCTTCCGAGTCAAATCATGCCCTATATATACTGGGAGACCACTGAGTAACCAATAGGAGAAGAGCAATTTAACTCTACAGTAACCAACCCCTCTCCACGCCTTTATACATTGCGCTGCAATATAAGCTGGCCTTTACGTGGTTAAATGTAATACACGGAGCATCCCGCGACTCGTCCCGGCTGAATCTTGGTCGCATAAACATAGAGTTTGCCTTGTGTTAGATTCAGGAGCCGCGCGCCTATCCCATGATACCCCTACGGCTGGGAGGCTGTTCCATGTATCTACCACCCTCTCAGTAAAGTACAACTTCCTTACATTCCACCTATGACCCTCTAGTTGTAACACTTGATCCCGACCTCTTTACATGTAGAGCAGGGAATCTGCCTGGATCTCTAGCAAACACTTTTTTTAACCCTTTATGGGACTGATTGCTTTGTAACGTCTGATGCTCTTTGGCTCTGCGGTTCTCAGAAACTTGTGTCATTCCTTTAACCCCTTCATGATAAAGCCCTTACATGTACGGGCTCACAATGCATTTTTTAATGGGTTTAAGGACAACATATTGTCCTTAAGGGGTTAAACGTTTATTTTGTTTAAAATCTAGACGAGGGAAAGCGTCGCGCGGCTGAGAGTCACCGAGAACCTGCTGAGCGAGCGGGAGCAGCATCTGCTGGATGGATACGGACGCCCGGACGCCTCGTCGGACAGCAGGGCGCTGAAACACTTAACTGAAGAGGTGAGAGAAGGCAGAGGGGGCAAAAGCCCGGCTACAGGGGCAGAATCTGTCCACATTATACAGGCGTTCCTGTAAGATTTGGGTTTGCGGGATCGCAATATGTCCAGGTGGAAGGAGAGAAGAGAGAGGGTAGATAGAAAGTAACAGAGTACAGGAGGGAAGTTTATTTCAAAGGAGGAGAAATATTAGAACAAGAGATCATAATCTAAAACTAGAGGGGCTAGATAAGTGGAACAGCCTCCCAGCAGAAGTGGTAGAGGCTAATACAGTGAGGGGATTTAAACATCCATGGAATAGAAGTATGGCTGAAGATGAAGATGTAAAGTAACATAAAACCCATGAAACCTCCTATTAATATATGGAACCTAAGTAGTTAACAGTGTGATCAGTCACCCACTTAGTACATAGAGCCTTGTGATGAGCCAACGAGTCGCCCTTATACCAGCATTTAACTTTTTCCTTATACTTATTTCTTTGACAGATGTTTAAAGGCTCAGCATATCTTTCAGATAGTATTTATTGTGGTTGTAAAGTCATGATTTCTCTGCTGGTGGTAAATGTGAAGAAAGGGAGAGAATTCACCAGAATCACCATGCTCGTCTTTTTCTAGTTCCACAAGCTGCGGCAGTCACTGGAGGTCACCGTCCCGTCGCTGAGATCCATTCAGTTTCAGGTAACCCTAGAATTATTTTCCAGACAAGATCCATTTGGGAAAGTTCCAGGAGGAAGGATACAGGATAATAGCCCCCCCGACGTCCATTATCTGCCCTCTCGGCCCCATCTGGTTGCCCGTTTCTCCTGCTGTAAAGACCTGAATCAGTCGTTGGTCTCTTAGATTCAGGAGCTGGATGTCTATCCCATGCATGTTTAAATCCCCTCACTGTATAAACCTCTACCACTTATGCTGGGAGGCTGCTCCACTTATCTACCACCCTCTGTAGTTGATAGAGATGAATGACTAAAGTTACTCCAGCGGTACGAGTCTTTCTAATGCTGCATTCCAGATGGAACAGCACCTTTAATGTCGATGAATAAGGCATAAATCATGATCTTCACATCTCTTCTAATTCATAATCATTCCGTTTTAAACCCCAGGACGAAGCCAGCCCCTGGGACAGGGAGTACCGCGAGCGAATGCAGGAAATGGCAGAAGCGCATGAACGCCACCTTGCCGACCTCCAGACCCGAAACCAGGCGCTGGAGCTTCAGAGAGAAGGCAAGTTGTGCGCAAAATGTTCAGTAAACCCAACAGCAGCTCCGGAGATTAGAACGTCATTCCTCATCGCTTCCCGCTACATTCATCAGCAATCCGTGAACGGAGCAACCGTTACAGAGACTGGAATCTGCCCCGTCGGCCCCCGTCTAGTCTGCCAGTTTCTCCTGCTGTAAAGGCCTTTAATCAGTCGTCGGTCTCGTCTTAGATTCAGGAGCCGTATCCCATGTGTGTTTAAATTACCCCACTGGATTAGCCTATTCTTCTTCTATTGGGAGGCTGTTCCACTTATCTACCATCCTCTCAGTAAAGTCGATCGTCTCTGATAGAACCCCCTCTCTCAGTGGATTCTGTACCTTTACTGCCCTTTCTACATTTCTGTTAATGAACCGGTCACCGGAGCGCTCTTTATATCGGCCCCGCAAATAATATCCTCTCTATGACGCTGTCTTTATCGCGTATATCGATCCAACTTTTTTGATAACTAAGAGCTTCCAATCCTCTTATTAATTTCGCCGCCCTCCTTGGCACCTTTTCTAGTTCTATAATGTCTCTTTTAGGGCCTCGACGCTCAAAACTGCATCACATATTCAATGTAAGGCCATACTATTGACTTACGAAGAAGCAGACAATGTCCTCCTCCTGTGAATGAATGAAGGCAGATCTGCTTTTAGATTATATATGAAAGCAGGAGATTTAGATTTTGATTCCATTTTTCGTGTTTAATTATTACATCGTGAAGTATTACATGACTGTTTTTTGGCACTCGCTCGTTCTCCCATATAATATTTCTCTTTATGGCTTCGTTATCAGAAATCCGGCAGCGTCTTACAGAAGTGGCCAACGCCGGATCCTCTACCAGCCACATCGAGCAGATGCTGCTGGAATTGAAAGCCCAGGAGGAGAAGAACCAGCTGGCCTTGGATGATTTGCGGAACCAGGTTGGACTCATCCAGTCTGAAAGCAGGTATGGCCGGTCGCGGCTTCCCCTACGGGACAACGTCTATAAATTTCATTGGCCTGGGGCTGAAATGATTCCGAGAGATATAATTCAGTATTTGGTTAACAAAATATATTGATCTATCATTATTCGGATAACACAATTCTCCGGGTCACAGGGGTCCATTTGTTTTATGTGCCATACAAAATAATCTGAACTTTTGTCTTAATACAGAACCAAATCGGAAAGATCCAACCAGGAACGGACAGCGAGCCCCCCAGCCAAGAAGGAGAAGCCTCCTCTGCACTTTATAACCTTCCCGTCCCACGGCAGCCCCCTTTCCTCTGAAATCAGGTACAGATTTGATTGTGGGCTTTTATGGCGCTTCGTTGCATGGTGTGATAGTTACACCGATCGCCTATAAGCACACCTGGGAACTCTCGGGGTAAAGGGGCAACTCGTGGTTGTTATCCCTGCCTGAATGCAGGTGACTCAATCAAGTGTATCTTTACATAATGACAGGTCAAGGTTTCTGTGAAGACATGTATCAGAGTCATTATATAGAAGGATGTGCCATTGAAGGGTTAATATTTAAAAGAAAGTATGCCTATAAGGGGCTAAGAAGATCCATGCTCCATGACAAAACTACAATCTAGACTATGAAACTAGTAGTGAATGAATGAGCTGTTCTTCCATTTTTATTCTTTTGGGTCTTATGTTTCTCAGTTTTTTTTTATTTACTACAACAAATAAATAAATGAATAAAAACATGGAACGGATGCAAAGTTCAGGCGTAACACATCGATTCCTCCCCAGTGCCCTTCAGTTGGCATACGTCCAGAGCGGGGGAAGCGATCCAGCCGTCTTGGCTCAAATGCGGGACCTACAAGCAGAGGCAATGGCATTCGAAGAGATGGCTCACAAGCAGGAACGGAAAGAGAAGAAAAAGAAAAGTATGAGAGGTGCCACGTTTACCGATAAATGAGCGGATAGGTACAACCAGGAGCCTAACTAGATACCAAAGGGCCCTCCACCGAATTCACCAAGTGACATGTTCCACAAGGCCAAGTCTGTCTCCAAACAGCTTGTCTGTGCCATCTTAGCCCCCAAACAGCTTACCTGTGTCTCTGTCCAGACTGATCCAGCATGGTTGTTGTGTTACTTTTCTGCATTTTCAGCATGCACCGTAAGAGATCTACACTCTCCTAACTGTGTTGTTAGCTGCCGTTAGTGGCTTTTAAAGGGCTTGAAGATACAGGGGCCAACTGTCCATTGCTGACTTTACATCCCAGACACCGCTAGGCATTCAAGAGACATAAATATTCTTAGTAAAAAGGGGTTTGTTGTTGGCAGGAAATTCCAGGCAATGGACCAATATAGGACACCATGGGCTCTTGTGATGATAGTTCTCCTAGGAACCCCTTGGCGGAAATCCTTCCCAGCTGCAGCTAGATAAACACATTTCTACATTCTCACTACTGATTCAAAGATCATTTTTATCATCCAGCAACTCTATAATACTCTTAAATATTCCTAATTTACCAGCCTGAGAGGTTATCTGCACAACACTCAATTAGAGGCTTTATGGTTACAGGGCATGAAGGCTCTTCTCGGGTACTAGACGTTGAGCTGATGGCGGTAGAACTGGAGAATCAGCGCCTGGAAGAAGAAATCTTTAACTTAAAACTACACAGGAACAAGAAAAAGACTGAGAAGGGTAGGTGACACACGATAGACTGTAAAAAAAAAGCAATGGTGCATCATAACATATGGACCTTATTGGTCTGTTCCATGTGGCAAGTCAGTCTGCGGAGATCCATTGGACCCCTACAAGACCCAAGATGGCTTGTAAGAGGTCATCTGGGGTATATAACGCATTATGACTTATGTTTGTAAATCAATGATTTAGGTTGACCTAAATATATACAAAAAAATATATATTAAAGAAACACCCTCTAAAACCTTGTTGTTCCCCATTGAAGAGAAGCAAGCTAAGGACATTTAATTAATTCTCGCTCCGCAAAAACCCTGCAAGGGTTCATTCATCACATTACCCAGATATCATTTTAAGCCCTTAAATCTATAGCAAAGATAAATTAGGTGAATAATTCCAAATAAAATGTCCTTATCTTATTGCAGGCTTGCTTCGTCTGCCTCCCTTTTAATGGACCCCAGCAGGTGGAAGATGTGACGAGACCCCAATCTCATCTCCTACCCCTCACAACCTCCTATATAAGAAGAACATTTAACGCTCATTACTAGACCTGACTGCGCACAATACCAAATATTTTACCCACCAAATAAAAAAAATCACCAATAAATAATCTCCGCGTTTTTTGACCAAGCAAATTTTTTTTAGTATTTTCTAATCAAAACAATGGCAATCAAGACAATGGCTTATGGACATATTTTGTTTTTTAATTTGCTTATTAAATAAAGTTATTTCTGTTTTCTTAAAACTTGTTGTACTCTTTATTTTTTTTTAATTTCACAATTAAATTTTTTAAATAAATATTAAAATTTACGAATGTAACGATGATCATAAATTAATGCAAGCAGCATATATATGATCACACCATCATATCTGCAGCCGCTTAATTATTATTATTATCATTATTATTATTATTATTTTATTTATTATTTAATAAATAGAATAAAAATCTTGCTCTTGAGATTTGATTGATTTTTTTTTTAAACCTCATTATACTTTTGTTAATTTGGGTCAGGCAGCCTTTTTTAGTGACAGAACCTCAGAATGGACAACTAATTAATAAACTTTTTCTCCTTTATTCCATTGAACTAAGTTTCTCTGAATTAAATAAATAAGCTCCTTACTTTTAAACCAAATAACACTGATTAAAAATACTTTGGTATTATTTTTATGTATTTAATTAATTTAATTAATGCATTAGGTTGTAATAATAGCTCCTCCATGAATGAACGCATGTCTCCAGCTGATGGCCAACATGGACCTCCTAGATGTTTAGCTTCGGCTTGCCCAGGGCTTTCTCAGCAGCATCACGAGTTAAAGTTCTTTATTATTATTATGTATTGTTTTTTAACCCGGGATAACGATCCAGAGCAGGAAGGTTTCCTACGCGTTTTGCCGCCACCTCTGACGTAGTCTTCGCTGGTTTGTCTTTACAGGAGAGTCCGAGATGTTTGACATGCAGAGGGAACATCTCCAGCAAATGGCTCAGCTCCAGGCTGACATGGAGATGCTCAGACGGGATGTGAGCAGAATGCCTCCTCGAGTCAGTCACGGACCCCCACCCTTCTTACCTCCCCCTGTGGTCCCACCACCCATGCACGCTACGAGGCAATTCCCAGGGAAACCAGAACCCGCCGTTGCAATGGGGGAGCTGGTGAGTAGATATATGCGTACCTCCCAAGTGCCTCTCTATAAGGGGGACAATCTCTTTCAAAGACCCTCGTTCCTCCACTGATGCCCCTCAGAATGTTTCCTGGGTATGAGGGTATCACAGGGCTCTACCACCCTAAAACCCCCAATAATGTGTATAGAAACAAGACATTTATTATACATTAAATGCAATTTTATTATGCTAAATGCCTTCCCTAATAAAACAATGAATAGGTTTCACTCTGCCATGTGTATATGTTGTAGGGCTCGATGCGTCCTCCCAGTCCATCAACAAACAGACACATACTGGAGCCCCTAGATGCTCTAGGACCTGCGCCATATGATCCAGTGTAAGTATTAGAATTTATGGTAGCCGTAGGTGGCCCAATGCCCCTTAATTTGGGGGGGGGGTGCAGTGGCCTAAACCTGACCCAGGGCAGTGCCCCCGGGACCTGACCTATGTTTCAGAAGGTCCTTCTCTATCTCTTCTTTGCACTGGGCACACTTTTGTCTCTGATCTCCCCAAACTGTGGCCCCCGGGAGCCCCAGTCACCCAATAGGACTCTGCCCCTCGTGAAGCGGGACAGGGGTTGCTGCCCTAGGCTTTAAATAAAGCTTAATTGTTCATTCAATCTTGATAACAACAAATATTGATTATATCACCATAGTAGCCAATGGAATGGACCAATACTCAGGAACATCTCAGCGGTTGCTATAGTGATAGATAACTCCCATTGTCTCTTAAATAAAAGGTTCTGGTCTTTTTTGTAGAATCTTATTTCCGTTTAATTTCCCTTTTCGATAATAGACACTTTGGACAATGATTTCCTTTAATGATACTAAATATAAACAACGTGTAGGGTCACCCAACTGTGACCCATAATGGCGGCTGTAGAAATGTGTTAGCGGAAGGGATGCTTCGTCAGGATCTCTGCCCTGGGTATCGACCAATCACGTTTCTGCTCTCGTTGTTATCCGCAGGGCCGGATTTGTGATATTTTATGACTTTCTACTGGGTTTGGAACCGACGTTTCAGAAGGTACGGCTGCTCTCGGGACTGTACAGCAACGGCCACAGGATGGGGCAGACCGCTTCCCTCCCCGACGTGCTTTGTGAGATGTGGCAGCATCCTCACCACCTTGCTAATACCTCGAGGGGAAACACCGCGCTGTTATCGGCCAAGCAGCCAATACCCAGGTGCCTCTAGATCTGTTATACTGAAAACAAATGATACCAATGCAACCTAACACACTTTTTAACCTTAGAAATCATGTATTGGATAGCTCTGTGTATTAAAGGAGCACTGCTGCTCTATTTTCATGTTATATGCATATTGAAGTCCAGACTCCTGTACATTTTACCGCGTGGAAATCGGTGCAGCCATCTTTTATCTTCATTCTCATTTATCTCCTCCTCCAGCTGCCTCCCCTGAAAGCAGGAAGCATACCTCAGTATGCTCCTTGCACATGCTCAGTAGAACTACAATTCTAGTCAATGTTAGGTGAAATCAACCAGCCAATCACATGTATGCTATATGAACGCTAAAGTTTTGGTAGCATACATGTGATTGGCTGTTGCTTAATGTGCTACTGAGCATGTACAAGAAGTTCACATATAATAATAATAATAATAATTAATATTCTTTCATTTCAGTAGCGGCAGCTAGGGGAGCAGGAAAATTATGCAAACGTCCTGTTTTCTAACTTCAGTAACCCTAAAAAATTGGGGCACTAGATTGTTCCTTTAAAGTAGAAATGGTATAATTTTATCCTTTCCCTTGTTCTTCTTTATCAAAAATGGTCAAATAGAAATACATATTTTTTACTGAGATATATTGAACCTCTTGACATTTTTCTCCATATCTTCTTGTCCTTATTTAATTCTGATAAAATTATAATAAATTCATTAATTTGAAGATTTCCGCACACACCTACTAACCAAAAAATGTAAACACTTGCCGTGAACCTGTCTTTTCTCAATCGTTATCTTTACATTTAGGGTAAGGCCTGGATCTTCCATTGCTTTGGTTATAGAGCTACAAGCATCAGGAGGATTCAACGCCTATGGCCAAGAGGTCCCTCACATGTCCTCCCGCGGCTGGACGAAGTTGGACTTGTTTGACCAGCACAACCAGGTTCTGAGTGGTCAATGGAAGCTGCCGGTGAGAGCCCTACCGCTGAGGCCAGGACTGAGCACGGGACAGCTGAACACCGTCCCACAGGTAACGTGTAAAGACTTATTACCGGTCCCACCTAATGAGAAACCCGAACCCGAGGACTGCTGGCCGCTCCGAACGTGACCGAGTAATATCTTCACAGGTTGGAAAAGCAGAACTTTTTCTACGTGTCATGAATGCCAGAGATGCCGAACTCCAATCGCTGGCAGACATTGATCCAAGGAATGCCTCACTTTATCAGTATCCACCATTGGTGAGTAACAGTCACGTGACATTGATGAATGTCATGCAATGGATCAGTTATCAAGATAGGTGTAATGGTCAGATGTCCCAATACTTTTGTCCCTCTAGATCAATCCTATAATCTTAATTTTCTGTGCTGCCCGTACTTGGATGGGGTCCTTGATTAATGTTCATATCTCATATATTTAGACCTTTTATCCCAGTTCCTCTGCGCTAGTAATCGTCTCCGCAGTGGCAAACTTTCTCGGGGGGGGGGGGAATTAAACGACTTGAGGTTGTATGTATATGTCACCAAGGATTTCTTCTTTAGTGAATAAGTCTTGTTCAAGAAGGGGGCTACCATCTGATCTGTAGTAAGTATGTTTGTAAGGATAACCTAGATCAGGTCGTCCACCAATAAAAAAGAAGCACAAGCTGCACGGAATAAATAATAATGCCCAATTCAGATGCACAGAGCTATTAGAATTAAGTTTAAAAAGCCACTTTTCATCGTATTCAGTGGTTGTAATTGGATGGTGTTGTCTGGATTTAACTCTCTCTCTCCGTCTTCTTGCAGATGGCCGGTCCAAATGCTACTGTAACAGAGGACCCGACTCACCGGCCAGTGTTCCACCATCTCCCCCACGCGTTTAACGTTTCTCTTTCCCCTTATACTGACTATGTCGATCCACCCCCAGTCCAGGAGCTTCCTAACCAGCAGAAAACCAGCCAGAGGTGAGAGGGAGCTGTCCTACCTCCGCTGCCCCGCGACGGAGCCCGCGTGCCCACTAAAAAACTTCCAATCTTACATAGGCTTTAGACTAGAGGAACCTTGCAAGCTAGGGGGGGCATCAGGTTTAGAGGGGCAGCTCTTGGGGTATTATTACAACGGACGGCAGGAATGATCCTTTCTTGTCTCATTCTTCCGTTCTTCTTTTAGCCCCCGTTTTGTGATGTCATCATTAGGGATCTAGCTGGATCTTCTTGTCGCTTGCTTCAGGCCATTACATTGGCAAACGAGACATAGGTGGCCAGTGAATGAAATACTGTTTAGGTAATAATGCCCTGTTAGTTGCCATTCTGCATATTAACTAGTTCCAGTAAATGAATGTGTTTTCATGCTTGCGCTCTTCCAACTACTGTTAATTCCCCAAATATCGCAATCGATCAAATCTTCCAATAAAACAAAGTTTTTTAACCAAGTAACAGACTGAGTCTCTCATTGGGAGGGAGCATTGGGGGGGATGTTTACATTTTATACGGGACCTACAATAAAGACAGGTGATAGAGATCACCAGTAATGTGCCCGACTATTAACCGTTTGCGCACCAGTGTCGCGCAATCTGCTTCTGCCCAGTGATGCTGAGCATATTCACATAGCTGCCACCATTTGAAGCGGTCGTGTGGTTGGACGGGGGGACCGCACTCTACCAAGACTTTTTACGTGACTTTGTCATCTATTGATAAGCTATTTATGAAAATTAGTTCATTAAAAGAATAACACAAATGCGTTAATGAGTTATAAACCATTTTCCGCTGTTTCTATACACACTTATTGGGGCTTTAAGGGGTGTAGAACCCTGCCATACCCTCACACCCAGCAAACATTCTGAGCCCCTAGAAAAGAGGGGATCATTGCAGGATTGGGGGTCACCAAAGAGGGGTTGATCCTGCTAAAGAGGGGCACTTAGGACATATGATGAAGTTACTTCTAGGCAAAGGGTCTGGAAGCCCCCTGGATTTATTTACGACATTCCCATTACGGTCATAACTCGAGGCTCTCCGAGACACCCCTAAATGTTATTTTTTTAAATATATTTTTATAACCACAAGGAACTTTCCATTTATCGTGAGGGTATAACGTTTAATATATAAATATAAATTTAAGGCGATTAGGGCTTAAAGGCAATTGTTTAATTAATTCAGGATCCAATGCAGGAATTCGGTCCCAAACCTGGACAGTCCTGTCAAAATCGGGACAGTCGGTTAGTGTGCTAAAGAAATTAAATTTACAAAAGCATCTTGAGCTTTGCCTGTGGAGCTCATATATGTTTTTTTATTCAGTACCATGTTACGTGTTGAATCCGTGGAAACACCTGGTGGGTTTTCCTGTGTCTTTCAGACATCACAAGAGCGCAGCGCAAGGAACACAGGACGCAGAGGACACGGTGGGCTTTATTATAGATAGGGTAAAAGACGCACCTCTTGGCGATGGAACCCTAAGGCTCACCGGATATCACCTGGAAACTGGCCAAGTATGTTGGTTTTAGCACCAGGGTCCGTAAATTATAATTTTAGCGGTGGAGAGGACACTCGTTGCTCCACGGAAATGGTGTAGAACATATAGATGATACATACCTCGCCCCAACATCTGTGTACATTATACATTTGTTAAGTTATGCCAATGATATGGAATTTACCACCTACTCCTTATTCTTCCACTCCCCGAAAGGTTATACACACAAGGGGGACCGGGATGATGGCCGTTTTATCTGCTGTGAGCTCCAGCGTCAAGCACGGATATTTTATATTCGGGGAACAAGAGGTATGGCCATATTTTAACAACGTAAGTTAATAAGTTAAATGAGAACCGATAGCTGGTTTGGTAAGAAAAAATAATATGGAAACCGGCGTCTTTAGAGCTGAAACCTTTCCTTGGGTCAAAAGAGAAAGAGACATAAGATGTTTGGGACCTCAGAGGTCTCTTCTTTAGATGAGGGTGAGCCAGAACCAGGCTGCTTAAATCTTTACCTCCCACTCGGTCTTTGGGTCCTCGGCTGGTGCCACATTGTGAGTTAAACCTATAAAAAACATCATGTGGCCTACGAAGGTAAGCGATGAAACGGGTGGGCATTATGGAAAGGTGGTCAAGATTCTTCCCGTGATTAGGGCATGAAAATCAAAATCAATACAATGGGAAGGATTTACAATCAAGTCTGGGTTTTCATCTTAGAAACTCAACAAGTGCTGTGAAATATCACCGGGATTTGCATATTTCAGTAGAAAGTTTTCTGTTTTAATATTAAGGGTTATATTTTTGTGGTCGTTCCTGATCATGACCTTCAGGTGACCTTCAAGGACGTCACCCCTAGAGAAGACATGATTCTCATAGTACGTTTCTATCACTGGCCTGGGGGAAGCACCGCGTCGTCTCCTTGGCGCCGCCGGAGGAATCTGGAGCCTTTACTGGCCAGCGAGGAATGGGCAGCCGCATGGACTGTACTGAGGCTCACAAAGCCGGCTTCTTCTATGGCCAGAACAGGTAAGAGGTCTGCGACCCACCAGGAGGACCAGACATTGCTAAACATGGCCACATTAAGCCAAGGGCTTTCGTACCCGGTGCCACTTTCTGACGTTGGCTCTAGAGTCTGGGCCAAAAATTATATCTTATATATTAGTTTTTGAACAAGCTAGATCATTCTTTCTTCATCTATAGATGCTTACTGGCCCCTCATGTCTTTATATATAATCCAAGTTACCCTCCCCAGGTCCATCAGATCCTGAAAGCAGTTCTCTGGAGTGGAACACGGGGACACACGACCTGGCCCTGTACCACTGCCCTGCCCCACCAGTGCAAAACCTGTCCGCCATAGTAAGTTCCACCCATAAAAGCCTCAGGCAATGGGTTTTAATCCAGATTACTTGTAATCTTAAACCACAAGGATGTAATAATTGCATTGAATCCATAATTAATGGTCATTGGTCCTAAGGACTTTTGGTCTTTGGGCTTTAGGTCCTTCTAGTAGGCCATTGAGAAAATTACCAGTTGCCGCTGGATATAACGAGGATATAATATTTGTAATTATTTTATTCATGTATTTTCCTGGATAAACCAGATTCCAAACCATATACGCAGTTGCTATTTCCATGTGTTAGAGGTCAGCGTGTTTCTTTCCAGCTGCCGGAACATTACGAGAAGATGTTCGAACAATATGGCGGTGCCAGGGTAAGACTTTGCGTGTTCGGTGGATCCAGGCCAGAGTTCCCTTTCCCTCCGGAGTCTCCAACAATCGAAACACAGATCCAAGAGGCTCCCGAGGTGAGTGCTTCCTTGGAGTAGAGCCTGGCGACAATTTAACCCTTTATGCTAACCAGCAGTGTCAAAATATCCATGATAAACGGTAAATGGCCTCTTGCCTAAAGCTTAGCTCCAGACCAGTTTGGAAATGTCAGGAAGCCTGTGAGGGATAAATCTGTTCAGCTTTATTTGAATGTTATATATTGTTTATTGCCATCCTTACCTTCTCCCTACCCCCAGGCAGCGTACATCCCTCTCTACCGGGCCGTGCCGGTTTCCGAGCCGTACTCCTCTAAGGACGCCATTGACCTCTACATCGACGGAGCTCGATTCCTGCCTGACGCAGTCACCGTCACTCAAGTCACTGGAAGGATATTTGATAAGAACTTTGAGCAGTAAGGACGAGTGACTCTTTTTGGAGTCTGTTATATGGAGATGGAGCCATTCATAGTTCCTCTAACATTCCTTGCTCTGTAGTCTTTCGAAGCCATATGTATCACCGGTGCTATTGTATTTATATACAGTTTTGTTATTTTTGTATGTTTTAACCATAGTTCTAGACAAAAAGGTGGAAGAGAACGATTGGAAATTGCTAGGCAAGGTTGGAACCAGTAAAAGCGTGAAGTGTATATGAAACAGATATTGCCAAAAATACATCATTTTTCAGGAGATATTAAGAAAAAAAATGAGATTTTTATGTAAATTTTATTAAAGGTTTGGACCTGACATCTCATGTGACGCTGACTTAGACAGCGACATCTTCCACCCTTTCTATAACTACTTACTCCAGATCCGCTCACTGAACTTGCCACCTACTGCCACCCTGTTACTAAAGGTAGGTGAAGGCAAGGGGCATTTGTCGGGGAAGTTGGGTGTTATTAATGGACACAGTTCAAGTTGTACGTAGTGTTAACCACACATCATCTTTAATGAAGAACTCTTGTGTGGAAGACACACACATATCCAGCAGAAGTGTTGGCTGACTTTTGCCTTGATAGTTACCCCCTTATCCAGACATTGTTGCCCCCATTGACCCCTATAATCATGAAATCATCTGTTTTAGGTTTATACTATCGATAGGTTTACTAAAGGACTGTCTCTGATTGGATGGGCAGCTCTCGATCTCTTTGTGGAGTCTGGATCCCAAAAAGCACCCACGTCAAACTCAGAAGAGGTTAAGGTAGGTCTCTGTATTCGGGGTGTAAGGGCACTTGCATGGAGACCGAGTGCATCATCTGTAAAAGCGAGGTGGCCCGTGGCCCATGGACCTCTGAGCCACGCATGAGCCAAAGTAGACTCGTCCATAAAACAACCATATGGATGCTGACGGGGATCAAAAAACGAGAGCAGGAGCTTGGGATACAGTAGCTTCTCCCCCACTCGCACTCACTTACGTGATAAGCTGGACCGGCTCGCATATTGGGCTTGAGTCTGACTCAAGCCAACATCGACATATCAAGGAAAGGCATTCGCTGCAAACTATTACACGTATACTCATGGTTCTTCATTAGTAAGAAGTCTTAACGCAATAATGAATTCCGCATTCCAGATCTCGTTAAACAAAGGCGCTCACCAAATCCGCGTTTACCGAAAACCCCCGCCTACCGACCGGCCCTTCTCAGCGGCATCCTTGGCATCCTCTGGACGGTAAGGCTCTGGTTCGCTGGTATCCTGGTTCTTTACTGGTAACCCCAAGATATTAAACGTAACCTCATTGAAACATTTGTTACCATGCATATAACAGTTACCTGATATTACATGCAAACTGAGCATCATGTGTTGGATCTCTCCATATGAATGTTTATTCACAAACCGTGTTTCTGTAGGATTGTGCCATGTGCCACGTTACTGGTACGCGTGATGAGGGCGCCCGACGGGAATAACCGACAACCTGCACAGAAGGGTGAAAATATTCCGCAAACGATACCCCGTCCAGAATACTCTCACAGGGTTTATTTCTCGGACTCTGCTCAGCCCACTAAAGGAGAAATCGAACTCTACCGATCGATGATAAACAGGTAGACTGTATGAAAAAAAAATCACCATGAGGGACAGCTTCGTTCATGACGGAGGAAGAGGAGCCAATTAAACAGATGATTTTTAATGGAATATCTTCTTAGGCCCTTTATCACTCCCATCACTCCTGCGTTCCAATGGCCCTTTATCACTCCCATCACTCCTGGGTTCCAATGGCCCTTTATCACTCCATCACTCTGGGGTTCCAATGGTTTATCATCACTCCTGTGTCCCAATGGCACGTTGTGTTCGCTGATCCAAGTTTAAAAGGCTAATTGATCGTTAGAAAACCCTTTTGTAATTATATTACAGCCAGAAGTTTCCATGCTTTCCATGAAAACAGCTGAGTGACCCCAGATGTTTAAAGGGTAGTGTGTGTATAAATATATATATATATGTATATAATATATAAATCATGCAGTGACCTTTATCTGCGCAGGTCGGCGGTTAGGGTGGAAGACGTGATCTTCCTCCTCGCTGGAAGCTCCCGCAGTGGATTGATGTCAAACAGAGAGCTCTCTCAATGGGCGCAGAAGATATTTGCTCAGAAGAAAGAGCAGATGCCACCTCCATTCATGCTCTGTTGTGTCTCCCGTTTTCGCCTGATGTCTGGAGTGAAGGTGAGGGGGGGGAATCTCCGCTATAATATCCATATTGTCTTTATATTCACTATAATGTGTATCAGTTTCTGTAGGGCATACTATTAGGGTCTGGGGTAAAAGGAATATCAAGCATGGGAAAGCCCATAGTACACACGGCTCTCCCAAAACCACTTTGATGCATACTCATTGTTCATCAGCACCCATCGCAGGAATAGTAATTCTTTTAATTACCAGTGAATTATTTCACCCCAGACCAATCTGCTTTTTAGTGAATAAGATATCGGTCAGAAAGTTACTGATGAAGTCAGTGGTAAACTTTTGTAAAGACGTATGTATTATTTTCAGTAAGTTAGGAACAGTTTGCATCTGGCTTCAACGCTTAATTGTATTTGTTATTATTATTAAAACAGCACTAGAACCTTTATCTGCTCCTTCTTCCTAAATATGGGGTATTCACCACCGTTCTACCCTTATATCCTGGCTCGCTGAATGCTGTACAATTCCTTTTTTTTTTTTATTTGATGCGCAGGTTTCAGTAGATAGAGCCCAGAATTTGCCCTGGTCTGGTTTTACTTTGGCTCACGTTTGTCTTAACCCTCCGGGTGCCTTTTACTTCGGATATCCATGGGTGAAGTACGACCGCCCCGTCCCGGTGGAGGACATCGATCTAAACAGCAATCAGAACTGTCCCGCGTGGACCGATGGCTTCAAGGTACAATATCCATCGTACGGATAGGAAACTAAATACATCATAATATGTATAAAATAATAAATATAACATATACTCAATATTCACATATAACATATTCAGACAATATTTAAATCTAGGTTTTTCCCCCCCATTACAGAGCTTTACGTGGAGAATGTTCAATGAGCATCTGACGGTCATTTTCCAACTGCATGAGATTCTGCTGCAAAAAGAGAAAGAAAATACGGGATCGGGCCCCGAACCCACTAAGCAGGTAGAAGGAGCTTCACCGGTTCTAGCGCGGGGAACTCAGGCATGGACGGCCCTGCAAGTATTTTACAAACACTACTGTAACACGGGGGTTTATCGGCTTCCCCTCTACCACGGAGCGCCGAGTCCCGTAAGTAAAGCTTTCAAATATTAACAATTTATTTCGCTTTTAATTTAGCTCAATCAACTAATTACTAAATTATATACTAAATACAGTAGTTGGGGCAGCAGCTGTTCGCATTCATATGATTGTTTTGTGGCTTCTAGAATACCTGTATGTTTTGGTTGACACGCGGTTTGTAAAAATTCCCCATATATCAGAAACTACTTTTGAACAATTTATCATTTTTATTTATTTATTTTTCATTGTTATTTTAGATAAGACAAACCACCCTTCCGATAAATAACATTAAACAAAGACAAATATAACCGCAAGGAGTATACTATTAGAATTAAGGTTTTTTTCCTGTAATAACTCATCTAAAAACGTTAGCTTCTGGATGATAAGCTTAATGTGTTCTCCGCATATTTCCCCCTCCCAAGGAAGCGTTACGAGCACTGGGTACAGAAGATTGTCGCGTGGCATTAAAGAATATGGAGCAGAAACAAGTGGTGAGAAAATACCCCCCCCCCCAGCAGAACAAGACCCCCATACTCATACCTGCAAAGGATGATGGATAAAGTCTCAGCATCCGCAGATGTATAATATACTGAAAATACCCCAAGGTCTTCTCCCCAGGACATATACCAGGAGACGGGCACGGTTTCCATGTCATTGATTCAAACCGGGCCCCTCATTTCGAGAAGCTGTTGCTCCTAAAAAAACGAGTGTCTCATCAGGTCCAATTTATCAGGGTTTGTCCCCAAAATATGGGATACTTGGACACAACCTTCCCCCGCCTGACTTTAAATATTTCTTCCCCGTTAGATTAAATTGGTACCAGGTGCCTCTTTGACCGTTCGAATAGCAGACGGAAGGAGGCATGAGGAGCTCACAATCTATGACCAACAGGTAAGCGCCGAGTATGCAAGAACGTTAAAGTTTACCCGTCACATGCGCTTCCTCCTGGTAACGCTGCCGTGTATCCCGTAGGATATGGATCAGAGTTACCTTCCGGAAGATGATCTGGGCTCCTACGCAACAGCGGTCGACGGACAAAAAATATCTTCGTTGATCCCAGCTGGACAGGAAGACTTTAAGAGTAACCTGGCGCACTGGTTCCGAAAGGTATAGTATCTCAAACACTCATACTTACCGGTGCCGTTCTGTTTAGAGAACTCGTAACATTGTTACGCAAATAGGTCTCATCACAGCTGCCCTTTTCTTCATCCGTGTGAAGGTTTACACGAATAAAAACATTTTTTTGAAGGTTTTTCGGTTTCCACGGTAACACCCTTTCGGCGCTTGCTTTGTTGTCACCCAACAAGTGTTCCTGGTGAAAGTTATTGAACAAATCTTTTTTCATTCCCGAGATTCAACATGAAGTACAGCCGTCTAATTATAAAAAGTATTACATTCAGCAGAGCAGGCGGAACAGCACATGAAATATAAGATTAACGGTTTGCTTATAGGATTGCCATGTTTTCGGAGCAAAAAATCCCACTGTAAACGTCTAGAGACCTCTATCAGATTGAGTTGGGCTCTAAAGTATTAATGGGATAAGATTGAAACTGAAAGCTCCAGACTGCAAGGGTACAGAAAATGAAAAAATCTAAGCTAGCAGGAGCTAGAAAGGACTCCAAACGCTGCATCAAAGGGTGATCAAGGCTATCACGTCGCCGATTGACGATCCCAGAGAGGCAGGATCAGGCTTTACGGGATATTGTTTGGGACTAAAAATTCCTCTTTTATTGCAGTACCTCACCCAGTCTGGCCCTACGGATCCCCTTCAGGAACCAGCAAACCAGAGTTTAAACTGCAAACTGAAGTTGCATGAGCCTTCTTTTTAATACCTCCAAGAAACGCAACTACAGAGTAAAACCACCCCACCTATCAATACAAGCCACCGGCAGACACCAGCACACCCTGTGTGACAGCCAAAAGAACACAGACTCCAGCATGGATCAGTGCGTCATATAAACAATTGTCTAAATAAAAAAAAATAAATAAAAAGACCCACAAGGGAAGCCCACTCATGTGCCAGTCTGAGCTCCGCTCCTTGGTCTTCATCCAGCAACTAACAAGGCTGCCAAGTGAGCTTCTGCAAAAGGTGGAGCCTCCATGCGCACTCTGATTGGAGGAACAGATGAGGCAGTCCATGGCTCCACCCTCACCTGGACATGCTCCAAGAAGCAGACTGATCCACAGATCTGTCTGACCACTTAGGGTACTTAGAGCAGAAGGGTGGAGTCAGTGCACCCCCATGGACAGAATCTCCTGTTCCTCCAATCAGGAGAAAAGGTGTGTGCAGAGGCTCCGCCCCTTCAAAGAAGCAGATAAGTACTCTAGAGGCAGCTAAGCCGAGCAGAACACAAGGACGCTGTGGATGGTGGAGAAGGGAGAGTGAATGGAGTGCAAATGAAGTCTACGAATGGAAAAGCCCATCCAGATTTCAATGGTTTGTTACCAAATAAAATATAAAAACCCACAAAAGTTATTATTTTGCACAAAATGCATATTGCACGGACTGTAGGCTTGAGTGTCCAAAATGCAGAGAACCAGAGAAGAGAGTTAGGGAAATGCTGGCATTTCTGATTTGAGTGCATTTACAGCAATTAACCCATTAAGTAACAAATGCCAACTGATTTTGGAGTTATATCACGACACAAATGCCACTTTTTTACGTTTCAACTTTATTTCTTTTACAAAAAGACATTTCCAACAAAAAGCAGAAAATACATTTATATACAAGAATAAGTAACTATTTGATTATGCTGTGGTCTCCACTGCCGCCGTCTCCATTGGTGTTGGTTTTTCCGCCTGGAAGACAGAAGACAACAGGTCAGCACGAGACACCATCATTAAATAGGAGAAAGATGATTGACGATTCTGTGCAGAGTCGGCACGAGGGCCATTTAAATGGCTGAAGGACCCCCCCCCCATCTACCCTCGTCATTGTACCTCAGCTTTATCTGCCTCTTCATTTGTAGGTACTACTGCATCTCCATTTTCAACAGCCTCCTGCTTGGGTTTCTTGGCTTCGCTGTCCTTCAGGGGACTCTCCTCGGGTTTTCTCTTGAAGGCGAAAAAACCCACAAGGTGTTAGGATAAGAGTCCGTGTACGCAATTCTTTCAGAGACTAGAAGGAGGACGAAGTTACCCCAGAGAGCTTATGGCGTTGATTTGATGAATTACCTTTTTCCTCACAAGATGAGAGATGTCAGAGACACAGTTTGTAACAGGTACTGTGCAGTCACCGCCGCTCTTTTCAACAGGGGCCTAAAAATTTTGCCGATAAAAAAACCAAACAAAACAAGTCACTTTGGTGAAACAATCCAGGCTTAAGCCAAGAACCATACTATGCATTGAGAGAATGCTGGACCAGTCTCAGATATTTGAGGCACCACAGTAATAGATATGTATATCGTGCTGCCATCCGGGAGTCCGCCTCAGCTGTTTGGCGCTCAATGAACTACTGCAAAAATCCACCCAGCCGCGCATTATACATTAGAATTGTGTAATACAGGAGGGCGGATGATATGCAACTACAGATGTTTACTTATATTCTATTGGGCGGGGGCGTTTTAAAATATTCCTCTCCAATAACCCACTGAACTTACAGCAGAAGTGCTTCCATTTTCCTTGGAAAAGCCCGAAGACCCTGCAGCCTAGGAAGAGAAAATGCATAGTTTAGTATCTAGTAGCGTTCATAGTTACAGCTAGGATATGTTACAATATATATTTAATTTATACACATACACTAACCAGAGTCTCCTTAAGTGCAATTTCTGTTGTCAGGGGAGATTTCTGAGCTTCTTTGGAATCCTCGATCTTCTCTCGGATATCAGGAAGTAAACCTTTCAACTCATCCATCTCCTTCTGGACTTCCTCAGCCTTTTCTTTTTGCTCCGAAAGTACAGCTGGCAGGGAAAGATACATGTAACATTAGCGTTTTAAATGTGATCTGTAGGTAGAGTTCTAAATTAGGTTAATGGAGTCAGCCAAAATGATTGCATGGCTTCTTATTTTAGAAAATTGAAAGATTGCCAATAGCAGGTAATGCTTAGCAAAAGTTGAGACTACACCCACAACAAGCACGAGTCCCACAAAGTTTAGTCACCTGAAATAGTAAGGCCTACTGAATCAAATTGAGAGAAAGCAGGTCGCTACACAGGCTTCTAGCAGGGGAGTCACTCACCCATTCTCTTCTCGATCACCTCGGTGGATTGAGTGAAGTGAGAGATGGCATCCTCGTGTCTGCCATTGTATTGATAGGCCAGGCCCAGCTGGTAGAGAGTCTCTGCAAGAAGTCGATCGTGTGCCTCTAGATGTTCTTTCTGTATGTTTAAGCATGCCAAGAAGTCTTCCACCGCCTGGGAGTAGTTCTCTGCAAGAGTAAAAATATAAGTATGCAGGGCGCTCAAGCAAGCGAGTGGTCAATACAAGACTTTATGTGGAACAACTTACCTGACTCGACACTAACTTCCCCAAGTTTTAGATGAGCTTGAGCTGCCTTCAACTGAGCTTCCTTGGTATCTTTCCTGATAGAAGAGAAGAGTTGTATGCAAGCGCTGTAATATCCAAATTAGAATCCCAGTCCTAAGCTAGCAATTACTGCAGGAGTGGGGCCGGTATTGCCGAATGATGCTCTGTGCACAATTCTGTTACAGAACATGTCAGAAGTAGTTCTATTAACTATGTCTTGAAAAGTCACCTGTGACACCAATAGAACATTTCTGAGATGCATTTAACTGCCACATAAAACATGTTTGAGAAAGCATTTCTTTGGCTTTTGCTACAAGAGAACATGTGGTTAGACCACCAGCCATGAAATAGTTATTCTGATAGCAGACATTCCATGGTGGCAGGCGATTCCTTTGTTAAGTCTTTAGACCCTAGAAGTTACCTTTTAAAGATGACCTTTGACAAATCCAGCATCTCCCAGGCCAGCTGCAGATTCCCAACTTCCTCATCATCTTCAGACTCCTATTAAACATTGGAGAATTTTAACATGTGGAACGTAAGAGTCAAACTTAACAAGATCAGAACAAGGGACAAGTTTAATGATCACAGAGCCAGACCGGACTTAATTAGTAGCCATCTAGGCATGGGGTTTAGACTGAACGCAAAGCACTGGGGGTCCGACATTTAGGTTGAGACCATTGCCAACATTTACATAAAGACCTTTAGCCAGTGCAAGTCAGAGCCAACATCTAGCGGTTCCATTACTAGTCCAAAGACTTCCCCACAATTACCTTTTCTTCTGCTTCCTCTTTGTCTTCACCATCATCACCAGAGTCATCACCATCATCTGGGGAGGAGGAAAAAGTCACTATACACATTGTCACAAAAACAAAAAAAAAAAAACCCCACGCTAGACAATTCAGGAGAGTTTGTTTCCAACAAATTTTAGTCACCAAGTGGAAAGTTCTAAAAACCACATGTAAGATGTAAAGATTGTGCCACCAACACCAGGCTTTTGTTGAAGTGCCGCAGAATAAGTGCCTGAAAGCGCCTCTGACCCAGGTGCACGAGAAGTCGTCCAATTTAGATACAGCTTAAGGCTTTGTTGCTTTTAAGACTCAGTGTTCATCTGGAACAGTGTAATAGAAGAGTCACATTGGTGTCTTAAGATGAATCTGCATTTAGTATTCAAACTGCATAGTTACCTTCTTCACCTTCCATCTGTTCTTGGTCCTCAGATTGCTCTTCACCAGGTTTCTCCTTCTCTTGACCATCTGATTTTTCTTTTGAAGGAGAAGTTTCTGCAGGCTTGGCTGAAGCTTCATCCGTGCTTTTGTCTTCAGATTTCTCTTCTTTCATTTCTGTCGAGTCAGCCTCCGCCACCTCACTTTTCCCATCTGACACTTTACCTTCCTCGGGCTTATCCACTTTCTCATCTTTAGTCTCGGCCACCTTGGGCGCCTCAGCCTTTTCACTCCCCTCAGCGTCCGCAGGCTTTTCTGCTTTTTCCTTTTCTGCACTGGGTTCTTCAGCTTCCTTCTCAGACACTTCCATTTCAACATCACCTTCGGCACCCTTTTCTTCAGTTTTGGCGTCACATTTCCCATTTCCTTCAGTTTTCGTGTCACTTTCCCCTTCACCTTTTGTTTCACTTGAAGGCTTTTCATCTTCTGCCATAGCATCATATACCTGCTCTCTCAACTCGTCCCTTTCTTTCTCTAGATGTTTATGGAATTAAGAAAAATTCTTCCATTTTAATGACCGGTACATTTTAAAATATTCATCTATACACATTGAGTGGCCTTCCAATAGCCGCAGAGCTGCCTCCACTTGGGAGCAGGTTATTTAACGCAACTTCCCGCAATACACAGAAATCATGCAGTTCCTTCGGGTGAAGGCGTACATCATCCCAATACAAATCGGTGACATGTGAAGCAGACAGAGGAAAGGCTTCGGCACTTAAGACATCCTAGTTTGTGTTTCTCATGGACAACAAGTTACGATCAAGACACGCCAAGTATAACACTAACAAAACAAATTTATCAGAATGGCTTCGGAGTGAGACCAAGTCTGTAAACCGCCTTTAGAACTTTTTTTGGCTATTTTAAAGCAAGGCAATGACCTCAACAATTGTACCTGAAAGGCTGATGTGATAACGTGTGCCACAGCTATCATAATAATCTGCATATATGCTTAACTAGCATATAGTTCTTATGTAAACCACCCAACCTTAGAAGGGCAGGCAGAACAAAGCAGCTGCTGAATGTGGCATTTAAAGAAGGGCTTTCCATTAGCGCCATCGCTTGTTATAACTGCAAACATGCCATGCATTAAAGCTTTGGAGGTAGTAACTGATTAAAGGGTTATAGATCATTATCTTGCATTTGATTTCAGTAAAGCTTCAGTTAAGCTACTGTGAGCCTGTCACTCCAATGCACAATATCCCAGAGAACCTTGTTTACCTTCCAGTTAAAAGAAATTTGGCGACAAACGCATATCTAACCCCTTCATGACACCGCAGGCGGTTTTAGACACGTACCGTCCAGGTTAGCAGCACTAGGGATATTAGGATCCTCCTTCTCACCATCTCCATCCTCTTCTTCTGGCATCCCTTCCAAGGCGTTACCCAAAACTCCATTCTCCATGCTGAATAAAAACATTTGTTATCGTAACGAAGTCTGTATTACGTGAAGTTTATCATCACAAAGGCATCTGGTTAGCTGCAGTCAATAACTCAACGAAGACAGTTCTTGTAGCCAGTGATTATCCGAACATGCCACAATTTGCGACGGAACCACCATGCCCTATGGTAACAGTAGGGTGTATTTTACCAGTTGATGTTCGTTACAAATACATAAAAACAAAAGTAACGCTTACCGCGCCAATTCAAGGAGACTTATTCCATAAGAAAAGAACGCATCGGCACATTCGTCAGCTGTATCGCCATATTTTTTTGCTCTATAGAAACAGATAAAGGCCACTTGTCAAAAAAAAGACAAAACAAATTACGACAACAATACATCAAATCCATAGAATACTCACAAAAGGCCACTGGCTTCCTGAAACGCAGCCACCGCAGAACGTATATCCTTCATCACCAGATGCCTGTGACCTGCGCCCATAAGTTTCTTTGCTTCACAATCCACGTCATCTCTGCAGGTTAAGAAAAATAAAATAGAAGTTACAGCGTTTGTCTTAAATGAGCCCCCTTACAGATTTTAGCTCAGTCGCAGTTTTCGATAAAACTAAAATATTAGTTATTAGTAAGATATCTGCGGCAAGCAGGTATTATCTGCATTAATTGTCTGATCTATTATATAAACACCGTTTCATGGAACATTCAACGCGTGGGGTTTGGGAAAGGCGAGATCTGCTTCCTACGTTCCGCACGCACAGAACTCACCCCTCAACTTTGTCGGCCGATGTGGAAGGCGCCGGAGTTTCTTCTACCCTGCAAATAAAGAGAACAGCCACA
Organism: Spea multiplicata; assembly: GCA_009364415.1. NCBI lineage: Eukaryota > Metazoa > Chordata > Amphibia > Anura > Pelobatidae > Spea > Spea multiplicata. The sequence goes on from VKOC01003631.1 coordinate 58,565, forward strand.
ATTAACAGCTGTTTAATAGAGCAGAGCTTCATTATACACACACATTGCGTCTGTAAGGAGGACCGACAGACTCAACCTGCAGACATTCTGACGGAAGGGGCAGAGGAATTTGGTTCTTGATGAGAATTGGGATATGCGGACCCCGGTCTGCACACAGGCTACAGAAGACCACCATATGACTCCACACCGGAAGCAGAGACTTGAACGAGAAACTTGTTCTCCAGCATAACAGCACTTTATATTAACATTTCATTTATCAGTGTCCATCTTGGTTGCCGAGACTGAGCAATTCCATGGTTGGCCATAGGCATTACAAGTCAGGACGTTTGGGCCATGATAGAGCTATAACTCACACAAATGGCCTGAACATATGCTGCAAGAACTAGAACAGTTAAAAAATGAACGCAAATAGTCTTTCATAGAATGCTAGTTATGGTTATGCAGGAGTTAAGTGATCACGTGGCTTCTGTTGCATGCCGGCTTCAGGTAAAAGCCACTCACTTGTTAAATGAGAGGATCTTTGGCGCGAAAACCCCTGTCACCTGCAGATACACAAAGCGCCGCAACTTAATGAGGAAACAGCCAATCGGGAGAGAGGCTCGCAGGGAAGCAGCCAATCGGGAACTTGGCTCAAGCCACAGCCGCCTCACAGGCGATGCACGGCCCTGTTGCTGTGGCCCTAGCCACAGCGCCCGAAAGGGGCCAACTTATACCACACCGCTGACATGAGGGAGGAAGCGCAACCGACAACCAGACCGTACAGGAGCCAGAGGGACGCAGCTCAAGCGGCTGCTCGCCGTCCCCTGGCGGCAAGCGGATTCAAGTAATATCGATACCTTACTACCCCACCAACTCCCTTACTTGTTAGTTTCAGGCGGGACGGCCGCGGTATCCTCTGCCATGACTACTAGCTCGGTAACAGGGGTTCGATGGCTAAAAGGAAAAAAATAAAATGGCAGCTCGTATCTCCCCCCAGCGCCGGGAACAACTCTTATACCCGTCTACGGGAGATACGCCCCCATCCAGGGCCACGCCCACTTGCTTCCCGTGACCTCTCACCCCGCCTGGCTTCCCGCGCTCGCTGCTATTGTCTGGGCGCTGCACCACGTGGCTAGGGCTTTAACCCTCGCAGCGCCGGACAGCGTGGAGTGTGCAGACAGGGAGAGGATCTGAACCGTGTACAAAACCCCACGCGGGTCCGGCCGTCACAGTGGCGGCTCAGCGGGGGCATCAATCGTTGTCATTTTGATAGCTACAACCCCCCCCCCCCCGGAAGCCCTGTATTGGGATGTAGCAGCTTCGCATTATTGCTTCATCAAAAAGAGCCTAATAAATAAATAAATATAATAATTAATAATAATGTATTAAATCAGCACTAAAAAATGCCTTCATTTAATAATAAAATCTAAGCTAATGTATCGGCTCCTCGAAGCCCGTCAGTTCTAGTTCTCAGACCCTTTGACTGTAGGGACTGTAAGGAGTGCTGCAGGAATTGTTGGCGCTGTCAGACTCCATCATCCCGCCTGGTCTCATCATAGATTCCGCCATACGCCTGTCCCATGCATGTATAAATCCCCTCGCTGTATTACCCTCTACCACTTCTGCTGAGAGGCTGTTCCACTTATCCACCCCCCTTAAGTATAGTAAAACATTACATCTAATAGGATAATATATATATACATTGTACAGCGCTACAGAATATGATGCCGCTGTGTAACAATATAAATAATCCCCCGCGTTATTTTGTCATGGATCTTCTGCTCCGCCATCAGCAGAGACATCGCCGCTAGGATCAGTACTCGGTATATTTGTGTGACGGACGGTTTTTTAGCCCCTGTCTGCGTCCGGGAAATAACTGGCGGTTTATTGGCGAGTCTGGTGATAAGTGGTGACATCATGTATTACAATGTGCGGGGGACAGAGTAGTAGATACCTGCAGTAGACGAACGGTGGAAGCAGCAAACGCAGTAAAGGAATTGAAGAAAGCTGGGGATGTCACTCTTTGTGCATTAGTGCCTCAGGACTGGGCCCTGAGCGTCGGGGGTTTCAGAGCAGTTTATGGGCATACATATTTTATATGCAGAATATGTTACGGGACTCACCGTCGTCGCGCACGCACGTCTATTTTATTTAGATTTGAAGCAGTTGATTTCCGAGATTGTTGCCCCAGATCACAAAAGGTCTTGGCACCCTAAAGAATTTATTGGGGTCCCCTCTCCCCAAATATTCTCTATAACTTATCAGTAACAAAATACCTTTTCCAGAATATCCCCCCCAACTTCTTATCATACTGCCTGTGGGGAACAATAGAATGACTCAGTCTTAATCACCACACTGGACACTAATGAAGTCAGTTCCTCTATAAACTTTCATTAGCATTGACATAAAGCATTAGCTCAGTGTGGGGTTTGAGCCGGGAAATCACCCAAAAAAAAGCTAAAAACAGGTTTTTGTCACAGACATTACTGTATATACTTGGGATTACTACTGTATATAGAGCCCGGGGGGGTTATTATTGTATACAGCACTGGGGGGGGTTATTACGGTATACATATATCCCCTTTATACTCGGGGGGCCGTGAAGAGGTTGATCTGATGGACGGATTTTGGTTCCGCATTTAGTCACCAGAATAAGATGCACTTTAGACGGGATTTATAGATTCAAAACGTTTTTTCTACAACATTCTTGTTTTCTCCCAAGGTTGTGTTTTTTTTTCCTTTTAGACCTAAATTACCATGTTGTACGGGTTTATACCCTTATTGTAATAACATTATAGAATCTGCCAGAATTCTATAAATGTATATTATAAATAAAACGATGGAAAAAGGCAGAATTCTGCAAAATAATGAAGCGATAGCCAAACGCTCAATTCCCATTTACAACATTCACACGGCCGGTGTATAATATACCTGTAATCATGTATGTAATATAGATGCCCACTCTATATTATAAATTATATATATATATATCCTTGAAATCACAAAGCTATTTTCAAAGACCAAAAGCAGCAATATTTTCACTTTCTCCTAAAAGATACTTTTTAGATGTTCCGCATGGAAGTGTTTCATATCGTAATGTCAGTGTTTCTGGATCGGTTGTATCCTAAAATAATTTAAATTGCATTTTCTTTTTTTTTTTTTTTATAATAAAAATAAAACAGCACAAATCACCCAGCAAAGAGTTTATTGGCTTGAAAGGACTAAGATAACAAAAAAAAACACACCTCTGGATTATAAAAGGATGTACCGCGCAGAATAAGAATTGCGCCCATTTAGTACGGATCGTTGAATGGATAGAAGGGGTGCCCGGCGTCTCTGGCAACAGACTTTCCGCTCACCTACGAGAGAAAACACAAGGATCTGTAACATACTGTATTATAAGACGACCCCCCAAATCTGAATATTCATTTAGGAAAAAAGAAAAAGCCTGAATATAAGACGACCCTATAGGAAAAAAGTTTTACCAGTAAATGTTAATTCATGTAAACTATTTTTTTTTTTTAACAAAACCTATGATTGAGAAAAATATTTTGGTTTTATTTCCTTCTATTTTCCAACCTGCCCCCCAGTTATGCACATCTGCCCCAGAAATGCCTTACACCCCCTTTATGCTACTGTGCCCCATCATATGCTTTTTTACCCTCTATGTGCCACTATGCCCCCAGAAATGCCTTATACCCCTATATGCCACTCTGGCATTTAGGGGGTTAAAAGGCATATTATGGGGCAGAGTGGCATATAGGGAGGCATAAGGCATTTCAGGAGGCAGAGTGGCATTAAGGGAGTTAAAAGGCATTTCACAGAGCACTCTGCCTCCAGAAATGCCTTATGCCCCCCATTTAACACTCCCTCGGGGACTCAGAAGCACCGGTAAGTTGGGGGGGGCATAACACAGGAGGATCCAGGTCCCCTGCATCGCTGGATCTTAGTCTCATAGTCAGGGCCGGCCGAAGACTTAACGCCGCCTGGGGTGAAGTTTAAAATGCCGCCCCCCGCCAACACCGGGGGGGGGGGCGGCATTTTAAACTTCGCCGACGCCCCCCCGCCGGTACTTACCTTTAAAGAGTCCTGCGGCGAGTCTCCCTGCTCTGCCACGGTGCCGGGTTGTAATGCTGTGCGCCGGAAATTGACGCCACTTCCGGCGCTCAGCATTACAAGCCGGCACTAAGACCGAAGAGGGAGACTCGCCGCAGAGGAGAGAGAGAGGGGCGCCGAGCGGGTAAACGAAAACCACTCTAGCAAAAAATTACACACACACCGATTTATATATATATACACACACATATACTGTATATATTATATATATATCTTATAAGCGAAACGCGTTGGGTTATCTGCAATCAGCGCAAACAAACCTGAATTCAATATCAAGTTTTAGCCGTAACTGTATTTTATAACAATTGTTTCTGTTTCAGGAATAAATTGTAACTTTGAACTTATACTTTGTATAAAAATCCTACTTGTTTTTGGCTCTACCATCTACTACAAACTACTGTAATAATAGGGATCCTACTTATTCTATCCCTGTATGTCTGATATGTTTAGAATGTTTAATGCAGTTCATCGCTTTGTGACCCTCTGAAAGGCAGCATTTGCTTACGGTGATCAGCGGAATGATATATCTCCAGTTCTTGTTCAGAGCTCCTATTTCCTTCATCTCTTCTTCGCTCAGAGAGAAATCAAACACCTACGCAGCGGATATAAACGAAGTTTAGATACGAAATACAGATACGACATAGCTTATTATTTGGCAATTAACAAGGAAGCAATCAACGGGCAGGTCCCTGCCGGGACGTCCGCTCGCTCGCCGAATCGTAAGCGCTTACCTGAAGGTTCTGTAGAATCCGGGAAGGGGTGACACTTTTTGGAATGGTGACAACCTTCCGCTGGACCTGCCACCTAGTACATGAAATAATGTTTGAAGAAGAACACAGAGACGCGATCACCTAATATGCTGTTGGACTGAACGATAGACGTTTACAGCCGTGTGTGATCCGTGTTACGTTACACAAACTCCTAGAATGCGGTTTATAGGAATCTCACACGACGTGAACGTGATGATTAAGGAAAACACAACGCGACGGCAGATCAGACATAGTCAGCCGTCTAGTCGCCCGTTTCTCCTGCTGTAAAGACTGAGACCCTAATCAGTCGTTGGTCTCGTCTTAGATTCAGGAGCCGTATGCCTATCCCATGCACTAAGCTCCAGCCACATCTGGTCAAGAACCTGGGCTTGGAAGTCCTATCCTAGATGATCTCCATGGCCCCATATCGTGACCTTACGCAGCCATTTATTGCTTGGCCGACCTACCGAAGCAGGATCTGCGCCTCCGATTTGCCGTATTTCTTTGCCATTGAGAGAACGCCGGGTTCTTCCAGCAGTACGGGGTCTTCGGGTTTTCTCCAGCTTCTGTCGGGGGATCCCAGCGGGCTGTAACCGGTAAATACCAGGCCGTTTGCGTGGCAATGGGCGATCAGTTCATTCTGTGCGAGATACGGGTGACACTCTGCCTGCGCGAGGAGAGGAGCAGCCAATTCAATACAGTATAATATATACAGCGTACTGACAAGGGTTATTCACAGAGAATCTGTCAAAAAAAACAAAAAAAAAAAAAACTACAGAGCAGGAATCAGGGATTCCAAAGTTATTTATCCCCAAGTTTCCTTCTCTGTATAAAATATGATGGACATAAAGAAATATATAAATATCTATACATTCTGAGGATTTTCCAACCTGAAGCACAGCCGGCTTTACAGCAGCAACGCTAAGGATATCGTCCATCTGCCGCTTGTTAAAGTTGGACAGACCGATGGCCTTCGTCAAGCCTTTCTCCACCAATTTCTCCATGGCCTTCCAGGTGTCCTTGTAATCCGTTAGGTCATACTGTACGGATCCGTCAGGGTTTTGTGGGAAGGTGCTGTCTCCTCTCCTAAAACAAGCGTGATATTAAAAAAAGGGGCGCTGGAAACCCCAAAAAGGTTCTTGCTTAATCGTCCTACACCGGCTTCAGCATCAGCCAACACTCCCCCCAACTTTGCGAATTGAAGACAATAAAACGACATTTTAATAAACACAATGGAATGTTTTAATAAATGAACTCACAGGGTTAATTTTGATAAAAGAAAACGTACTTGAAGGCGTACGGCCAGTGCATGAGATACAGGTCCAGGTAGTCCAGCTGGAGATCCAGAAGAGTCTTCCTCAAAGCTCCCTCCACGTCGTCAGGATGGTGTTTATTATTCCATAGTTTGGAGGTAACAAATATTTCCTCTCTTTTCAAGCCCTTGAAAATAATTATATAATACACAGTTTTTATATTTCTAGCTTTTTATAAAAAAAACAAAAACCAAAACAAGATACAAATGAACGATACTTTTAATCTTTGCCTCCTCGATGGGTTTTAAAAATTAGTGCAAAATTCCCTTATTTCTATTTTAGTGTAAAAAACCCCCCCGATAACCCAAAGTTATTCTGACAGTGATGTCACGTTTCATGTAACAATGAATTTTTACCTTTTCTGGTCCGGTGCTTTCTTTGATGGCTTGGCCCACTTCGGTTTCATTGCCGTAAACAGACGCGCAGTCAATGTGCCGATACCCGACGCCGAGGGCGTATTTCACGGCGTCCCTCACCTGCCAGGAGAGGGCGGTATACAGGTATATATATATATATATATATTCAGAACGCTGAGAGACAAGAAATGAATGCCTTTTGCAGAGGTAGCAGGGGGTCAGTCCCTGGCAGAATACAGAGTTGGCGGGATGGCGGACAACACTTAAGGCCGCAAATAATCACTCAGTCAATAGATACGAAATTATTTAACGGCAAAAAGCTAAGATGTGTGGTTTACTATTACCCTGACGAAGGCCCTGTGTGGCTGAAACGTTGGCAAACTAAATAAATACTGCTTTTTTTTTTTATATAGTTAATCTTCGGTGTGCACGGTATATATGTTTCCCATGTATGACCCTTTAGGAACCTTTTGTTTGTTTTTTTATTGGTGTGCACCACCTGTTGATATGTAGTCATCTTTATATCTTCATCAGGATTTCCCCACTGAGACTGAGCTGGCGTTTGCAAGCACTATGAATATTGACCACTAGATGGCGCTGTTATCACCTTCTGTATATTGGCTATAAGCATGCGCTGTGTGTTTGCCCGATCTACCATATTATTATTATTATTTATTTAATTATTATTATTATTATTATTGTTACAGACAGGTTTACCCCGATGTTGTAATATCTAAGAGCATGGAATTATTGGTATACGTTACGGAATAAGCCCCCCGATTTTAACAGAATAGAGAATACTAGAACAGGGGGTACGATTCTTAAGGCTGTGTTGCCGGGTAATCCATTCTCCTTCTATACTTAGCGTACCGGATGACCCCTTAGGGCAGGCATGTCCAAACTTTTTTTCGAAGGGTGCCAGATTTGATGAAGTGAACATGCGCTAGGGCCGACCATTTCGCCTGACATTCTTTGAACCATTAAAATTAAATGCAAATTAACTATTTTTATGCAAAGTTTATTGAAAACGGCATACTTTTCATTTTGTGACTTGGATGACAAATCTAAAGGTGTTAAATCGCTCTGCCTTTAATATCAAAAAACAGATCTATATTTGGGCAACTTATCTGGGGGGCCTTATCAGTCCGGAACGCGGGCCGCAATTGGACGGACTTTGGACACACCTGCCTTAGGGGATGCTCCTCCGACCCGCTGTATATTTACATTACAACAGCGCAGAATTTAGCCTTCGGGGGGGTACAAATTTCTGGCTTTTATGTATTCAGGGAAAAGCCCCCCCCACGTATGATTAATTGCGATTTTCTATTCTAACATCGCTTTCGCTTTGAAGACACGATGAGGGTTTCAAGGGTCTGATAATAGGATCTGCCAGCTGCAGATGCAGCATCTATTTCAGGATTCTGCGCATGGACACAAAGGAACGGACGCTTACTGCGGTCATAGAGCCTCAGAGGCCTCTTTTTCAGATGGCGTCAATCTATTCACCTGACTAGCGTTACCTGCGGGTTTCTATATCAAAGATCTATAGAAGTAAAAGCGGTTTCTTTTGGGATATTTCACTGCTTACTATAACATAACATTTAAATTCATACAAGGGATTTAACAAAGTACAGGAGGGACGTTTATTTCTAAGGAGGGGATAGAGATCATTAACTAAAAGTAGATGGCCAGGGGCTTAGATGGAAGGCAAGGACGTTTTACTTTACTGAGAGGGTGGTAGATAAGTGGAACAGTCTCCAAGCAGAAGTGGTAGATTATATTATAGATAATTACATTATCTATAATCCTTGGTGCTCGTTGGGACGCGTTATTAGAAAGGACGGTTATGATAAAGGGGCTGCTCTAATATTCGCGCATGTTCTGTGTTTAAATGCAAATCATTCTGCCTTTGAAGAGCCTCTTCTGAGCGGCAGCTTCACAGAGCGGGGGTCTATTCAGCGAAATAATTGGATATATTCATATTCGCAACAATAGAACCTAAAACAGAAACATATTTCCTGCCCCGGCGTTAATATACAATCAAGAATCATTAACATACGGGAAAAGACTACAGCTCTGGTCACCCTCAGCCATCCAGCCTGGAAGCAACATTCCAAATGGCCAAAGGGGGGGGGGCACGTTCTGTTATTGGGGGGTTACTGATCAAGGTCATTTCACTTTTACCAAGCATTTTGAATTCAGAGGGACTGTCTTGTTAAATGCGGGACACTTGGGAGGTATGGTATTCTCCAGCAATCATGATTTCCAAATGTAAATGTATGGACTTTTCGCTACGTCTCCTAGGACAGCCCTTGAGACCCCGCTGAGATCCCCGCTGAGACCCCCGCTCTTACCTGACCCGGGGCACTCTTCCAGGTACCCAGACCAAACGAGGGCATTCTCTGCCCGTGTTAAGGTCACGCATTTGAACGGCGGTGGCCATGTCGCCCTGCACTGTAGGGAAAGAAAAAAACAGTGTGATACGATTAAAAATATCATAATAATAAATAATAATAATAATAATATAATAACAGCCGTTAAGGAACGAAGTCACTCCAGCGACACGGTTTTGGATGCTTTATAAACAGTTTCTTCAAATAAACTTTCATTAAGATCAGCCAGGGATCTGTAACGTGTAAAATATTATAAAATACGTTAAAAACACACACACACACTCACACACGTATACACTAAACACGTATACACACACACACACACGTATACACCGTGCAAAAGAACCGTGTGCCAAGTGTGAACGTTTGAATGCTGCGCATGTTCGTTTATGAAACCTCTACCCTTATACCCCGGAACGTAAAGATATTATTAGGTGGAATCCCGTGCGGCCGTAACCCTTTAACGCTTTCACACCCGATACACCAAACTAGGATCATCCAATCAATTTCCTGCCCTGAAGTCTCGTCACTTACAAACGCTGCTTGAACCAATCAGGAACTTAACAATATTATTATTAATAATATTATTTATTGCTTTATATAGCGCCATCATATGCCACAGCGGTGTACTACATTAATACAGGGCCATCGACGAATATCTAAAAGTTATTTGTTGGTATTTACCTTCAGCTGTTGGTTTTTGTGCCACTTTTGGCTGCTTGAAGCCACCAATCCACATACCTGGGAACTTCTTGGCTCCCTCTACCTGAAGTCTACCCTTGCGGGACGCGGCCTGGACCTCCCACTGACACGGGTGGGCGGTCCCCCTGACATCGCGGGAAACACCCCCATTAAAAAGGGGAAATGGGCAGGGAGCGGGTCGTGTCATGGGGGGGGGGGATTCTGGCAGGACCGCCATAATGTTATTTGCTCTTTAACGCCGGCGCCCCCAGCTAGTTAGTGCGCAGAACTTGTTTTTGGCCAAATAAATTGGTCCTCGTTTGACCTTCTGCGTTACCAAACCCCGTGTAGAATTTGTTGGCGTGGAGATCAGGTTTCCACCGGCTTCCCAGACAAAAAAGACGAGTCGCTGCAAGATATATTTTATAATCCTGAATGGGAGCGGAAGATAATGGGAAGGAATAACC